>JALPQI010026451.1:0-14546 GCA_025490895.1 Thaumatotibia leucotreta | reverse complement strand
TAGTTTTAAAGATTTAAGCGCACAAAGGGACATAGGGACGGAAAAATGACTTTATTTTATACTATGTAGTGATGTTAAAAATGACCCGGGCCTACTACCACGAAAATTGAAGGCGTCATTAGAGTGAGCGAGACAAATTCTCGAAATTTACGAATTTCGTTTTTCGCGGTAGGGCCGCCGTCCCTTCCACTGTGTTACGGTAGAGTATAAACTTTTTAATAGTGGAAGATGTATGAGACAATAATTATAATTTTTAGACAATATTCGAATCATTAATTATGCAATTAATTTTGACCTAGGAGGGTCAAATATTTCTTGTTATTCCTGTATCCCGTCACCCAGGACACGAAAGTTGCATAATTTGCTAGAAGCAAACATGTGTGGGCCACCCATCATGGGAATTTACCTTGAATTTACATAGTAACTGTCAGAAAAGAATGGTAAGAAAAAGGTGATTGGCTTATGTAAGAACTTTTTAAAATATTTTTCTTAAATGGTTTTGAGTAGAAAAAAAAACAAAAAATCTAGTGTTATTATCCCTACAGAACTCATGCCACAAATTAATTTTAGCCAATTTGACATAATGTCGAAACATGGTGTGAAATATATTCCTTCTGCCTTAAATAAAAAAAAAGTGCTCACGGTGTACATAATCCAATAAAACATTTTCTCGCAGTCGATTTAGCGTAAAATTGTATCATCTCCGCGAAGTTAAACTATTAACTCTCCAGCCTATCCACAGTCATTTGCATGTCACGTAAATTACACAACCTCTTTATTTAAATCACATGGTGAAACGACAACAATGAGACTGCCTTTCCAACAACGCAAAATATAATGCACGTTTCGTATGATACTGTAATGAGAAAAGTAATTTCTAATGCACAAAAGGTGTGCAAATGTAGTTTTGAGGTTACTTAATCCATAGAGGTTTTGTTTACTTTTTTTATTTGCGGTTTTTGCGACAGTTTGATTTATTTATACGCGTAGTTATTGTAATGTGTGATTGTTTACAAAAATTCATTTGTTCTTACTTTTACACAGGTAGAGATATATTATAATGAGACATTACTTAAAACAGTTGAAATATGTACCCACTGATACGGATTTATTCAATAAATAATTAAATATTTTAGGACATTTTACATAAAGTTTATATTATATACAAGTCTATTTTTAGGGTTCCGTAGCCAAAATGGCCAAAACGGAACCCTTATAGTTTCGCCGTGTCCGTCTGTCCGTCTGTCCACAGCATAGCTCAGTGGCCGTTAATAGGTACTAGAAATCTGCAATTTGGTACAGGTAT
Source organism: Thaumatotibia leucotreta (assembly GCA_025490895.1). Taxonomy (NCBI): domain Eukaryota; kingdom Metazoa; phylum Arthropoda; class Insecta; order Lepidoptera; family Tortricidae; genus Thaumatotibia; species Thaumatotibia leucotreta. The sequence goes on along the minus strand of JALPQI010026451.1, from coordinate 13,240 downwards.
AGGTACATATTAATCATGCCAAGAAAGTGGTACAATAAAAACTAGAAAACAATTTTTTATAGAGTACCTCCCCAACTGGTGAAGAGGGGATGATTTTTTTTATTTGCTGTAATCCTATAGTGTGAGGTATCATTGGATAGGTGTCTTATAAAGAATAAGGGTCTTAAAAAGTTTTTCCTAAAGTCAATATTTTCGGAGATAATCGCTCCAGAAGAAAAAAAAATGTGTTTGCATTTGAATTTGTATTGTTTACTTTGTTTATTGTTAAAGGTTGTTAGAGAGAGTACCTACCTATTAATGAACCTAATTGTACCTAATTTAAGGTCCACTGTTTGGGTTCCTCAAGGTTTTTTCAATTGAGACACTGGATTCTTCATTTATTTCTTACGTTTTAGAGGTTCTAAGTGCTGATTCGTACACACATAAAGGTAATACTTATGCCGCATAATTTACATGGCTTGTTAGTTTGTAGGACTTCATAAGCCCTAGATTTCTTTAGCATTTACCTATAAAACCAACGTGACTCAGGCGATCGTAATCATGGCAATAACGCAGAAAAAATTTGCGGTTTCTTTAACGTCTAACAAAATATAATTAGGTATATCCGACTAAATATTTAGCAAACGGGGTACTCACGTAATTTAAGTCGATAATTGCTCGACATGTTATGATCCATTTAGAGGATCCATTTAAAGGGATCGAAACATGTCGAGCATTTATCGACTTAATATACAAAGAATAATGTTTCATCCACGTTTGCGTGCATATTTCGCGAAACACATTATCCACTTACATTTACCGTTATCTAAGTTTGTACAAAAGTGTTTAAAATAATAAAAACAATGTTACCCAAGTAAGTTTGTCATGTTTCTAATGAACATAATTGGTGGCAAGAAAGCGTACTAAGCGTCCAATTATGTTATCTGTGTAATTCGTGATATACGGACGTAATTTGGACAAATTGTGGGGCACTATGATTGGGGTGATATGGGTCATGTTGATACGAATAGTAATTTGAAATTAAGGTTAATAATGTCGAAGTAATCAATCTCATTAGAAATAAACTCTAATCCACGAATTAATACGAAGAAAGTTGAGATGGTAGTGTTTGACTCTAAAATGTTCCCTAAAGTAAATTTAATAAAATTATATCTTTAATAATCTGGAGGTCTTAAATAGTAGAGCCGTGTGGTAACGGCAGTAAGAATACATTTGTCACCACCCTAACTCTTCTGCGGGTGTTGTAAGAGTCGACTAAGGGATTGAAGTGTCACTGACCACTATTTGATAAAAGATTGATGATAAGCAGCAGCGTCATCATAGTGGACACATTACTGCGATCGCCAATCCGCTTGCCCAGCGTGGCGATTATGGGCATTTACTTCGTAATGGGTTTTTACGCATAGTTAACAGGAGAGGCCTACGTCCAGCAGTGGACTATCATAGGCTAATGAGGAAATACTAGTGGATACTGTATTTAAGACCTGAAAATTGTAATTACTATAAAGTGGCCAAACCGCTTATCTGTAGAAAAAGGTGACACATTTAAAAATGTAATCGTGAAGTGTTACGCCGCGGCCACGGCATTGGTCTAAAGGCCCGGCCATGACATTGGTCTAAGGCGGCCGGCTTAGCGGAAAACCATACGTGCTCCCTCTCGTACCCATATCGGATTCGCTCGCCGCTGGTCGCCTTATGCCGCGGCCACGACATTGGTCTAAGGCGACCGGCTTAGCAGAAAACCTTACGTGCGAGAGGGAGTACCCATATCGGCATCCCGCTTCAACTCATGGATTCGCTCGGCGCTGGTCGCCTTAAGGTGCATGCAGACCAAAAGAGCATTCGCTGCTCTATCCCCCGCTCTACGAAATCAACCAATCACGTTTTGTGTAACGATCGAATTTCGTATAGTGGGAGGTTAGAATAGCGAATGCTCGTTTGGTCTGAATACACCTTTACAAAACCTTAAAATTGACATATGAGAACACTTTAACCAAGAAAAATACGAATATTATTGAAAAATGTGAATCCAATTTTATTCCCTATCTCGGAATCATCAACGTACAATGTGTGCGACGTGCGTGTGTAGATATATATACCTATATTATGGATGTATGTGCTATGTCAAGTCCACTTGAGAAGTTTTGTTAAAGTTTTGCACCCATAGTTCTGACCCCTAGAGATCATGGTTCCAGGCCCTAACTTGACGGAACTATCCTTTGCCTCATCAACCAATTGACGCCAATTCGCAAACAAAATGGCGGACGTCCCACGACAATTGACTATTGATTAAAGTATCGAGTATCGAGTGTGGCAACACATGTTCGCGTGTCAATCACTCGTACAACCGATTAACGAATTACAATGGCTACATCAATTTTATTGTGCGAAATTACACCCAATTTTAGATTTTTCGTATACTCAAGGCCGTATACTCCGTATAGGCAGTTAGTCATTCTGTCCTACATTTTAAAATATTCTACAATAACCAAATAAGAAAAAGAATACTTAAACACCAATTGATTTCTCCAAGATTCCATCCTCAGACCTTGACTTGGTGCCAACGGGACCATCTGGGGGTTATACCCGTTTAATTTAAAAAAAACGGTTGACGATTCTCGGAGATATCGAATAACACACGTACAAAAAAACATTCCAATTCATAACCTCCCCCTTTTTTGAAGTCTGTTAATAGTACACTGTGCAACAAGGGAGGTAAGTATGGAATTACTAACGAGAGTGTTAGAAGCCCGACGCCGTAGGCGGAGGGCTTTTAATGACTCGATTTAGTATTCCGCTTACCGACCGTGATGCATACAATGTTTTTCATGGCACTCACGGAAAAAAAAATAAGTTTTGAGAGACAATATTATACTATGACGTACTGATATTTCTATTACTCCCTAGGGAATTTCACTTTTCTATTACTCCCACTACGCATGCAAGCAATGGCTCGCTTAGACAGCAAGTGTGATGAAATAGTACATTACGATACAAGTGTGAAAAACATGAAATTTGACACGATTTACGAATTTCCTTTTTGCACGTGTCTCGTACGACATTTTTTAGTACAGATGGCCCTCCTAAGTTTTGGACCTGACTTAAAATGAGCCACTTCTCGCACTGGCGCGTAAATAAGGCACCATCTGTACTAAAATAGTATATTTTCGAACTAGTGCGGTAAAACTTTTTTTCGGCGAGGGTGAAAGTTGTAGCCCGAGTGAAACGAGAATCACCCGAGTTAAAAAAAAGATTTTGCACGTGTAAGAGATGATTTTTTTCATAACAAATGCGTCAAAAAGAGAAATTACCGCGCGCGAAGCGTGCCCAAAGTTCGTTTTTGCGCACTAGTTAGAATAAGTATGTCTTAAATAAGTAGGTATTCTGATATCCATATAAAAACATGATTTATGGCTAAGTATGTATATGTATTAACTTTACATAAACCTATCAAGACTAATTTGGTTTTTAAGTACCAACTAACACGCAATGGATTATGTAGGTACTTACCTAAATAAAGAATTTATTGTTATATTAGGTACCTATAGTCTGGCAAACCAACCTGTCCGTAGAAAAAGCGAAAATAAAAAATATGAGCACTGAGCAAGTGAGCATTCAGTTCTATCAAATAAATGACTTGACAGCGTTATTAAATAGTCCATCGTTAAAAAGTAAAAAAAAAATACTTATGTCTAGATGTCTATGATTTTCCATTATGGAATTGCTGAGCGATGACATAATGGATTCAGTAGGTACCTACAGGGGCCCATTTCTCGAAAGCTTGTAACTTGTAAAACAAGCGGAAGTCCTTATTTAATCAATAGTGTCAAAAAGAGACTTCCACTTGTATTACAAGTTACAAGCTTTTAAGAAATGGGCCCCAGATGGCGCTTTTTTCACGCGCTAGTGCAAGAAGTAGTTCTTTTTACGTCAGGTCGAAATCTTCGGAAGGCCATATTGTACTGAAAAAAGTCGTACGACACACGTGCGAAAACGAAAATACCTCGTGTCGATTTAAAGCAATCCCTTCGGCCGTGCTTTAATTTATCTCCACTCGTTTCGAACATAAAAAATGATGTTCTTGTATCTTAATGTTACTATTTCATACGATATTAGAATTTTTTTTGTTTTTTTTTTCTAAATGAAGAAAGCTCAAACTCATTTTGCCACTAGTTAAATTGAACATAGCGCTTTTCTTAACACCGCGCATATTTCGGCGCAACATCTATGACAAATGTTTGGCCAATCAAAACTTTGAAGTTTTTATAGGTTTTTTTTTTAATTCATTACCGTGATGCATTGAAGAGGGGGTGACTTGTAAACTAAAATTCAGGACCGTTTTTGAAAGGCAATTTAGTATGGCGTACGGCTTCCATGTATTATTTGTTCGTAGTCAATAAAATATATGAATTATGATGGATAGAAAGTAAGTCCACGTTAATGACACGGCGGCAGCTCATGGTAAGCACACTGATGGTAATTCTAACAGGTGCTCATTATATTTCCTAATATCATGAATGATTGAAGACAAAAGACAACCCATCATAGACTACCCACATTACAACATTACCTACGCTTTTTACTAAACTTTGAATACTCATCTCAATTGCATACTACTCGTACTTTAGGGAGTTATATCCAACAGCTGACTCACACTTTACTGCTATAACTAGATACGCCTCCTTTCTAAAAACAAAAGGAATCCATACTTACTATACTATGATTATAATTCATGCGTCAGCAATGAACTTAGGTACTTACTTTAGCTCGACTCGCTTTTGATAGGAACAACGCCTAATTATAATTCGACAACATAGTGTGGTCACTTAGTAGGTTTTGCCTAAGCACCATTGATAAAGTCAACGTGCAAAGGGAGGTAGATAAAGTATAACTTCATTAGGCAAGAGATTGAATTGAATGTGTGAACATCAACATGATAAATACTAGCCACCACCGGCCCGAGAAGTCAGCTATGCTATTCTCTTATTCACACATTCGACGCTGCGTTCTTCAACGAGCTCGACGACGAGACAGCCTTCACTTTGACGTCGAGCGCAGCGCTGCAAAAAACGGTATTCACTAACGTAGAACAGCTAGTCGTCGTGAAGTTAAGGGTGATCTACGTTACCATGGCAACGAGTGTTATAAAAAAAAAGATGGACTCTTGTACGCTGTCTAGTAAAGTGATCTATGCGGTATAAATGCATCCATGCGCCCACGCATGTTGCGTCACTTGAACTTGGAGGTAATCAGTTTCGGATTATACTGTAATTGTGAGAAGTTACTAATGTTACAGTACGCTAAGCTCATGGTTACGTATTATAATATATGTATGTACAACAATTTTGTGGAACCATACAAAACTTTTATTAAATATTTTTGTATTTTATGGAACAATTCATTTTTTTGGGTTGTGTTTTTAAAGTAGCAATACTACAATACTATGTTTATAAATATAAATATTAGATGTAATATATGTACAATACAATAACTCTTTATTGCACCTCAAAGACAAATACAAAACATATAATAAAAGTACCTACATGTTTGAAAGAGGTAAACAAAAGGCGGTCTTATCGCTAAAAGAAGAGCGGTCGCTTAAGAAAGGCGGTCATATAGTACTTATTACGAATTTACTGTCTTAAACCTTGAGGTCACATACATTTTCAATTGAAATTATTGATATTTATTAGTATTAACGTAAAAATATATCTGCGAACGTGTCAAAGACGTCAAATGCTATTCGTTACATATAGTGTAGAAATTCATAAGCCTGATGTATTCAATAAGAGAGGGTGACACTTGGCAACGTAATTTCAGCACCGTTTTTGAAACGCAATTTAGTATGGTGTGCAGCTTCCATGTTTTATTTGTTCGTAGACTTTCATACTCACACCTATACCTTAACTCCTGACTCACCCGCCCATACAAAGATATGCCTACATACAACTATTGTTTTGAAAGTTGAGTAACTTTGTAGGATGGATTGGAGCATCTTCGGGCCAAGGGCGCAACCAACAAAATTAGATAATTACTTGAACTTTTGAACTTTAATTACTGCCTACTTAATTTGAATAAGATGATAGCGGAGTCGTATTTAATTACTTACAATACTACAGGTTGATATACTTCTGAATTAATGGATGGGCATCAGTATATCGATAGGAATACTTCAATACAACAGATGGCTGTACCTGGCTGATCCTTTCAATATACTTTTCCTTTTGGCCGTCCATGGCTTTTAAATGTTCCCTCAAATTTCCCCACATTATTATACAGGGTGGAAAGGGACGCCGTTCCTTCCCGCTACCGACCGAGTCTACCAACCATTACGATGAACTTTCAGGATGGGACCAACATCGAAAGCGTACATGGAAAATTTACTTTTCCATACTATTGAACTCTAACTAATCACTCACTTTGTATGAGGGGTTAATTTTTTATATTTCGATGTTGGTCCCATACCGAAAGTTTCATCGTAATGGTTGGTAGACTCGGTCGGTAGCGGGAAGGAACGTCGTCCCTTTCCACCCTGTATAAAATTTTCTGGCAAATGTTATCGTCTGTACGGCAGATATATGCCGATTATAAATGGTGATAGTTACAGTATGGCCAAAAAATAAATGCATTCCCGCAAAGGTCAGGTTTTGGAAAGCAAAGTAAGTCCCTTAAAAGATTTTTTAATAATTTAATAAGTAAACATTTCAAAAGTAGTAGTTCTAAGAAGTAGTAGTTATATTAGTTGGCGTTTTGTATGGACAATTTTGAGCAAAGTCAATTTTCCATACAATGAATTTTGTGTAGGTATATTTTTTGATGTCAAAATCAAAGTAAACAAAAGCCAGTATAATACTTCTAAGGCGTTTCATAATACAAAGTCATACTATCATATATTTATACCTATTCCAAACTTATGAATAAGTAAGGAAAAAAAACAATTCTTAGCGTGAAAAAACCTTTGCACAGTACACTGCCGAAAACAAAAAATATATCTATGTTGCTCTTTAGATAATAAAATTAGGGATCAACTAAAGTCTATGACCGAAAACGCCAATTTCATAGGTAATGACCCAATAGTAGGCATAGGGAACTATGTAGAAAGTACGCAGGTATTAAAAAAAATCGACCGTTCTGATGAAACTTCCAAAAGCCTCCTAGGGGACCTATCTAAGTCTCAAATGGCAATTCATGGGTATAGTCCATTTCAAATACGAAGACCTGATGCCACTCGAAACTTTTGCCATTTAATTGGTCCACTACAAATTGCCACGTGTTGTCCACCGATGTATGCAAAGAATATCACGCCACAAAAGGGTCTGACCAAGTATCTTTTGTCATCACTGATGACATATTGTTGACGCCTAATGACTTTGCCAAGTGGAATCGCGCCTTCGTATTTGAAATGGACTATAACCATGCAGGTATACTATCTATTGACAATGTTCTCAAGTAAACCAACCCACATACCACATACAGGTATTGTTTCGTGATTGGGCAATGCATTTGTAGGATGCACTCATCTATTATTGGTACCATCAGGCCAAGGTGAAAGACATTCTATAATTATCATATTACGATTCTACGGTTTATTGTTATTAATAGACAAGGATTAGGAGGCTGTTGGGTGTTTAATTTGTTACGTAGGTATTTGTGTGAGTCAGTTTCAAAATATGATTTCTATCGATTTGAGGATTGGAACCGTGTTATATTGGTAAGTATCAAAGCCCTTACCTATTATAATTTGTTTATTTACTATACATATAGAGTAGTAAAGAAATATGCGCGGTGTTAAGAAAAGCGCTATGTCCTGCCCATCTTGGCACAATTGGACAATTGTTTTTGGGGGCATTTTTGAGCTGGCGTTAGACGTCCATGCTATATATGGGCGCAGCACAGGGTACTATTGTAAATGAATAAATATCATGCCCTAATTTCTAATAAGTTAGTTTCTACTTCTACAAACCGCTGGCAATGTAAGGGTGTGGCCACAAGTACACGCGGAGTGCGGGCTGCGGTTTGTGCCTACACTTTATTGGAGAAAGTAGAAACGCTTGTGTTTCAATGCAATCATAATCGTATAGTACTAGTTTAGTATTCGAGTAAAAGGTATAGGTACCATTCGTTCGTAGGTAGAATGAAAACAAGTAAACAAATCTCGACATGAAAGGCATAAGGTCGGATTTAGCAATTTCTCTGACTTGTAAGTGTAACTTTATGCTTTTGAGACAAGGTCGAATTTAGATATATCTCATACCATATTTAATATGGTATGAGATATATCTAAATTCTGACTTTTCATAGCATTTGACGTCTTTGGCACATCGTGAAATATGACAAAAAAACAAAAAAAAAGAAACCTAGAAACTTGTAACATTTATACTATAATTACGCACTTTTAGAAAATAATTTTGGTATTATTACGAATGTAAAACCTGAAACCTTGAGTTCACATACATTTTTAGTTAAAATTATTGATATTTATTAGTATTAACGTAAAAACAATATATATCTGGTAACATGTTTCACGACATGTGTCAAAGACGTCAGAAGTTATGGAAAGTCAGCCATAGTACCTATTTGTTTACTTTTTTTCGGATTCTACTGACGAATGGAATATACGTAATCTATTCTTGTCAGGATTTATAAAGAAAATTAATAAATAAAAAAAATAACTATGCTACTGTAATATGCTCTTCAAAATTGTATAACTCATCGTTCACCTTTCGGGCTATTCGACCATGGAACACACTCCCTATTGAATGAAGACGTGCTGAATCGACTGCATCCATCAAAACATTACTTAAGAAACACTATCTACTATTATCAAACCGCGATTAGAATGGGATTTGAAACAATGATATAATACCTAAGTAAAGATATGTTACACCGGCTCTAAAATTGAAGCGCTCAGATTGCGATAATTCTAATCGCTCTTAGTCCTACCCAGACCACCGAGAGGTGTGTACCTCTGTCGAGTTCTCGCAAATCACATGAGCTGCGCCCTAAACTGTCATTTTATGTTATACAATAGTGAAAACCACAAAATAAAATGCAAAAATACCCTTAGCATCACACATCATGCGCAATTGAACTGAATTACATATTTTTTTCAATTTTAGTATTTATTGCAAATAAATAGGACGCCATTTTGACGTTTTTGACTGACTTAGAGAAAAAGACAAGCTTATGCTGTTCAAGATCGAGAGTAACAAAGATAAAACAATGTTTATCAATAAAAGAATGCACGCGCGATTGTCAAATGCTAGTTGTCTCTTTTTTATTCATTAAATACGAGTATATGTATTTTGCCATCTATTTTACGCATTTTGAAGTATGAAGATGCGCATTTTGGTGTATGTCAACTGTCAATAAATTGTAGGTGTATGATGTGAAGTATTTATTTCGCTCATTTTGTTATAGTATAACCTATCTTTACTTATATATCATTGATTTGAAAGTACTGTTGACACAACATTGTATAAGTAAATCTACGATATATTCATAGTTATATTCTTTTATTCATAGTTTAAATGCAGAGACTTACAGACAATAAATTAATTAATCACTCACTACATCTATAAACGACTCTGTTCTTGGTAAATTTTGTGTCATTTGTTGTGTCAACAGTACTTTCAAATCCCTTTCTGATTCCGATTTGATAATACTTCCTTAGTTTTCCATTCTTTATTTTTTCGGTATATTGCTTGAATAAAACTAATTATTTCTTATATTTTCACTATATAATGTCTTTGTATTTTTATAATATCGTCCTTATTACTGCAAATACCATCTATGTGCACGTATCACGTTATTCGATAATGAATTTAATTGTCATGATAATTAAATTAATTCTGCCAAAACCTGATTAGTGCAGATAGCTGGTATTTGCAGTAATAGGACGTAAATACATAATATGTATTTATGTGTGCATTTATGTCTTTTCGACATACGGACAAATCCAAAACAAATAATAAAAGTACATGTTTCAAAGTGGTAAACAGAATGCCGTCTGTATGTGGCTGTAGGTCCGTAATACGACCTACAGCCACACGGTAGACGGCATTCTGTTTACCACTTTGAAACATGTACTTTTATTATTTGTTTTGGATTTGTCTTTGAGGTACAATAAAGAGTTATTGTATTGTATTGTATGCTAGACTTGGTCATCACCGGGCTAAAAGAGTTGCTTTTCGTTCTGTTACATATAGTAGTTTTCTACATCATACAGCACTCAAGTCATCGTCCAAGCAGGTCCTTAACCCGCGGGGCGAGGGCTGTAATTGTCGCTGAACCGTTGAGCTATACTGCGCTTAATTGGTACGGCGCAAGTGATAAGAGATCGTCCTTTCAATGATGTGCTAAAATAGCTGAAAATCTCATGTAACACCGGTTAGATTAGATGTAAGTAATATGTGCATCTTTAACTTTTACATTACTAATATGTAGTTTCTTTTTTTATGTTTCTCGTTTTCAATTCAATTGGTGTAGAGTACCTACCTTTTCTAAATTTGGGGTAGGTACTAAGCGTAAATATTGTTGTTTTATATTTTTACAAAGTACGTACATCAAAAAAAAAAATCGCGGTGTCATGCCTTATCAAACATGTGACCAAACATCAGAAAGGCCAATCGTCAAAGTATATGCCACAAGTGTCAATAAGAAATGTTGCCCACCTTGGCTCTATGTAATTGATTTAATTAAAACACACAAAATTACACCACAAACATTATACCTAAAATAAACATTTTATAGTTTTTTTTTTTCAAAATATTTCTATTCAAAACTACAATTTTTTATATTTACAGCTAAGTTTCGATTTCTGATATTGACCCTCCTAGTAATTTGGATTTCGTTGTGGCTTTGACTATCGTATTATTCTCGCATGGAAAAAGTTTGAAACCTCCACGGACGTTCAAAAGTAACTTATAGAAAAATAAAATGAAATTAATACCGTTTCAAAAACCTCCAAACGTAAACGATAAAGGAAACATTTAAAACGGAAACATAAAAAAATTACCTTCCCTAAAATAAATAAATATCTTGGAACATCTTATACAAAACGACTTACTCCCACGGTAAACTCAATTAAGGCTTGTGATGTAGGTACCAAGCGACAATATATATTACAGATAGATACTAATTTGATGTAAATGAATATGACTGAGTACCTATTCTTGTTGGTATTTATTGTTACAAATGTACTTTTTGTTTATCTTATTATATATATTTTTTTATGACAAATGACATGTAATATTACAAATATTATGAATAAAGAATATGAATATGAATACGTATAAATACTTCCACGCCACGACCAAGGAACAATTATTTGTGATTAAAACCGCCGGGATTAAAACCTGAAACCTCAAGTTCGTGAGCAGAGTCCCTACCAACTAAGCTACGGAGACTGACAACATAATACATAGCACAAGGAAACTGTAGATTAGATTAGATTTAGATTTATTTATTTCACAAAGTAAATTACAATATAAATTAAGTGTTACATTAATCTATATGAATTTAAATTATGATCGTCCAATCAAATACAAATAAAAATTACATACATTAAAATAATGTCAAAAAATGAATATAAAATTAGCATTAGATATAAATGATAAATAGTAAAAACAAAGACGAACATCATAATTTTGATATCACACACAGTGATCGTCAACTTATAGGCTAAAATAAACTAATATAACCCGTCCGTTTCCGCCCCCGCTCCCGCTCCCGCCTATGCCTTACGCCTGCGCACCCGCGCGTAGCGGGCGAAAGTGCGCGCGCGCCACGTAACGCGGCCCTACTTGACCACCCATTAGATACCATGTGGCAAACAAGCATCTAGTAGCCAGTGGCCGTGTGGTGGCAGTAAGAATACATTTGTCACCGACTCTTCCCGTGGGTGTCGTAAGAGTCGACTAATGGATTGAAGTGTCACTGACCTGTTTGATAAAATATTGATGATGGACAGCAGTGGCCAAGCAACGATAAATATAATATTTTTGATAAATATAATTTATAGGTATACAAATTGAGTACATAATTTAGGCACTTTTGCACCGGGAATGAGAAGAGGGGTAGGGGGAAATGAATGAATTGTATTTTCATTTGAATGTGTATCATATATTTTACCTAAATAAGCTTCCTTTAAATTTAACGGAAATAAAAAAAATGGTAGGTACATAAATAAATACCTTGCCGGGATTTAAACCCAGTACCTCCAGCTTTGTAGGCAGGGTTTTATAGGATAGTCTAAGTAGGCCATCCCGTTCGTATAGGTACTCGCGTATTGATGCGAGGGATTTGTTTTATACGTATGCACAATTGCACATGCAGTGATATCATATTAAATTCCACTTATCAACTTGCCCCATTACAAACTGATCAACTAGCCCTTAAAGTTATTTTATCACAAAAAAAAGATGTAGGAGATGTGCTTAATTTGTACATGTATATGTATGTTTATATAACATTATTGCACATAAACAAGTTTACAGAGACTAAAAAAAGAACAGGAAATATAAAAATATGTACAAAGGCGAACTTATCCCTAACAGGGATCTCTTCCAGCTAACCCTTGATATACCATAAAAGGATATACAAAACAAAAATACAGTGAGAGGCAAACTAATAATGAGCACTTAACTTAAATGAGCCAAAATTCCAAATTTACTACATGCCAAATCAAAATAACTAAACAAATTTGATACCTATTACAATTCAATAATCATTTAAATTACTTAGCTGTTAATGTCAACGGATTTTACTGGTAGAACTTATAATAGGTAATCGCAGATCTAAGCGAAATCTCCAAACCTCAATATTTTACTTTTAAGATCAAAAATATATAAATGGGACGTATTTATATAAAAAGGAACTAACCCACAAGAATTTTTCATTCTAATTAACACCATAAATCAAATTAAACAAATCAATCTTTGAAATGACAAATTCATGTGAGGTGGTTCCTTTTTGCATAAATACGTCCAATGACTCTTGCCATCATGTCGCAGGTACTTCTTATAGGAACTTGTGATATATTTGTGTGTTAATTTTCACTAGTCCTCTTTTTGCAATTTAATGTCCTAGACTAACATGTGCAGTTTCCAAGATATTTCAGTTGTTCAACTTACCCGTCTGCTCAACTTGCCTCTTGGGTAGAGATACCCAACGTTCCTAATTTTTGTGGCTATATTTCGGCTATTGTGCCCATATGCTAGTAACTCCAACCCATGTCTTT
>JALPQI010026449.1:0-13248 GCA_025490895.1 Thaumatotibia leucotreta | reverse complement strand
ACTTAAAAGCTTTAAAATAGATTTTGTGGAGCAACTCAAATTGCTTTTTAAATATTTTTTTAGTTGTATGTTTTAAGTAGTAACACTAGGTAACATGTATAATATAAATTTAAATATTAGATGATAGGTACCAAAGAAAAAATACGGAATTTTAGCGTTGGTATTTTAGACTCCAAATAAGTTCAAATTAGTCAAACTAAAATGTATTCAGGCGTGTACCGATAAATAAGTGAACATTTCAAGTTATATCGGGTCAATTTAGCTAAATACCTATAATTTCTGGCTTTTGAATTTAAATAGAAGGTCTAAAATTAGCTAACTTTGGTGCTAGGTAGGCTCGTTAAGGATTTGAAAATGTGCGCGATAGGCATTGTCATCATGCGGTTAATTTGTACGAACATGATTAAAAAATTAGTTCAGTATTTTGCTTATCAGACTTTGACGGCTATTTTATAATTGTAATGAAGCAGACATGCTACGAAGGATACAAAAAGTAAAAATAAGCAGTAGGTACAATAACAATAACGCAGTATACCTATTTTTTTAGGGTTCCGTAGCAAACTGTCTGTCCGTCTATCCATCTGTCTGTCTGTTCACAGCGTAGCTCAGTGGCCGTTAGTACTAGAAAGCTGCAATTTGGTACAGGTACAGATAGGTACATAATAATAATATTAATCATTCCGCCAAAGTGGTATACTCACGTATTTAAGTCGATGATTGCTCGACATGTTATGTTTGAGTCTCACGTTAGATTCTAAGAGGTATAATAAAATAAAAACTGTGGGATATTGAACAGATCTCTTAAAAAGAAAAAGGGTCTTAAACGAAAGTTTTTTTCTGAAGTGAATATTATCGTTTAGGTGTCGTGTCGGATCCCAGTCGTTGCATCCATTTAGCTCTAGCTAGCAGAGTCGTGCGTGCCCACAGTAAGATAACGACGATTCCAATATGGATGCAGTAATGAGCATTCGGAGACCTTATGTGGAATATATTGTGAGAACAGGAGATGTTGTAGAGCAACATATAGAAAAAAAAAACTGTTATATATATTTTATTTTATATCGAGTTACAAAAAACTGACGACTACCGATTCTTCCAAGATCCTATCATCAGACCACGACTTGGTGCCAACGTCAACGTGACTAACTCGGGGTTATACCAGTATAATTCGATAAAAAAAATTGAAAATCAGTCTACGATCCTCGGAGTATTCATTCAAATAAAATCTGTCGAATTGAAAACCGCTCCAGAATTAAGAGCGGAATCAATAATGCGGCAATCTACTTTTTGAAGTCGGTTAAACATCCACTTAAGGACCTAAATTGATAAGTACTTCTTGTTGAAAGTAAATGATGAGATACTTACATATCCCTATCATAATACGATTTGTAGGTCCTGAAATATACTGAACAGGCCCTTGAACAAATCAGCACTATTTTTTTTATACCTTGTACGTACAGTGATCACGGTGTATGAGAGGGATGTAATACAGGGTGGAACGGAACGACAATCTTTCCCGCTACCGAACAAGTCTACCAACCATTACGATGAATCTTCAGTATAGTAACTATCAACATCGAAATATCTTTAAAATAAATTAACACCTCATACAAAGTGACTGATTAGTTAAGAGCTCAATAGTATGGAAAAGTCAATTTTCCATGTAGGTACGTTTCCGATGTTGGTCTCATACTGAAAGTTCATCGTAATGGTTGGTAGACTCGGTCGGTAGCGGAAAAGGTCGTCGTTCCGTTCCACCCTGTATACGTGAGAGATATATTATATCCCTCACACATACACACACACACAACTCGTGTAGTGTAATGTTTTTCCCCATTGCAGTAAATATATCGAATTACATTTTTACGCCACTTTTTGCCATTGAACTATTTATCTTTTTTTATATATAATATATATTTATTTTCAAAACTACCATTTATGTAGGTACATAGATTAAATCTTACTAATCTACTTAACCTAACCTATATCTAAGATTGGCCCTTGTGGCATTGTACTGTTTATCTCATAAATATACCTACATATAAAATAACTAGCTTTTGCCCGCGGCTTCGCACGCGTAGATTTTGGACTTCTATGAAAAAATATTTTTTCAACCGACTTCAAAAAAGAAGGAGGTTACCATTTTGACCGGATGTAGTTATATGCATGTTACACGGAATCCTGCGAACAATGAATCCTATTTTGTTTTTTTTTTCTCAGGAGATTCAAAAGTGGCCAAATAAGATTTAATTTTGAGGCATTTTTTTTAGTTTCATTTAATCGAATGTTATTTCAAAGACAACGGTTCAAGCATTTTCATTTCTTCGACAAGTCATTCTGTCAAAGAATAGTTTCCGGTATATTTATATCAGTGAATTTTGAATGGTACTTAAGTTATTTTGTATTTAAGTTATAATGGAGGTTTTCCTTTACGGGTTCTTATTAAAGTTTGGTTTAAATTTAGTAATTTTTATTCCGCAGTTCTAAACTAACCCTGAACCTACTTGGATAGCTGTTCGCTTATGTGTGTGGTCGCAGTTTTAACCTAATCTACTTTAATAGCCGTTAGTTTCTGTGTGGAGTTGGAGTTCAAACCTAACATAAACCTACTTTCAAAGCCGTTCATTGCTGTATGGGGTTACAGTTAAAACCTAACCTGAACCTCCTTTGATAGTCGTTCGTTTCTATGTGGGGTTGAAGTTCTAACCTAACCCAAAACCTACTTTGATAGCCGTTCGTTTCTGTGTGGGGTCGCAGTTCTTACCTTTCCTAAACTTAAGTAGAATCTTACCTTATTTATTACATTCTGTCCGAAGTCTGTTTCATTGAACAGCATATTAGTATGACATAATTAAATACTTGATTGCAAATAAACTACACGAATTAAAATTAGCAACGCAGGCATCGTCATTTCCTGGGTGAATATCTAAGCGTTTCAACCGTCTAATTTTGGTGGAATCATTTTTGTCGAATTTTCTATTCGTTACAATGTGCTACTTTGTCATTTAAAGGATGCACGGTACCTTATACAAATGGCGAAGTATAACATTGAGACGTTTAGAAACTTCGGCAAAAATGATGACACCAAAATTAGGCGGTTGAAACGCCCATGTATTCACCCTCTTACAAAACAATAATGTAATCCGCAACAGGCTTCGTCCTTTTCTCTTATGCTAGAATAGTCCAGCCAAAACATTTAAACCGGTGATGAGTCAGTCAATCAGGACCCCCACCACAGTGACTCGATAAACCATAGAAACTAACTTATAAAAATATTTATAAAAATCTTTTTTCTTTTGTAATAAATTCTTTAATGCATGTTATTTTAATAAGATGTATTATTACACTGTTTTGAAAAAATAAGTCCACCTGAGTTTCTTACTGGTTCTTTTTAGAAACGGCGCGGTGTAGGGTTTGAACCAGTAGTAGATTTTTTTCTTGATAATGTCAGACGATTTGAAAATGCTTATTAATAAGCTTACTTGAATAAAGAATAGTTTGACTTAGACTTTTGAAACGATATCCATGATGCTATTTTACCGTTTAACCATTTCACCCCTTTCAGAGGTTGAATTCTCAAAATCCCTATAACACGTCGTTAACCTTTTATGTTTAGGAATACTCCTGTAAAGTTTCGAATAAAATAGTTTAAATAATCAAGTTTTCCCATAAAAACTCTGGACCCCCATCATTGTACCCCTTAGGGTGTGGATTTTGACTTAATTTTTTTTTAAACCACCCCTACACCCTTAAAGAACCTACGTGCTAAATTTGGAATCTCTAGAACCAGAAGTAAACATAAATAATTAACCTTTGTTTGTTTGTTTTTCGAAAAATTTAAGTAAAGGTTAATTATTTATGTTCTTATTTAATTTACAGAATACTCCTGCGAAGTTTCGGATAAAATAGTCCAACTAATCTTGTTTCGCCATACAAACTTTGGAGCCCCATTTCAACCCTTTAGGAGGTGAATTTTGAAAAATCCTGCAATTACTTTTCTTAGATTTTTATTCCAAATTAGTTTACGCAATATGAAATTTCTTAATCTAAACTTTTTTTATACAAACTTTCAACCCCATTTTTACCCCCTTAGGAGTATAATTTTTAAAAATACAAGTACTCGAGGTAAAATACTCGTATATAACATGGTATTTAGATAAGTACCTACATCTTCATTGGCAAGAACACTTCTTTGAAGTTTTGAATTAAATAGCCCAACGAATCTGGTTGCTCCTTACAAACTTTAACCTTCCATTTAACCCCCATAGGGAATGAATTTTCAAAAAACCTGAAACCCGTGTTTACTTATTTATTGTTAAAAACATTCATGTGAAGTTTCGAATAAAATAGCCCAACTAATCTTATTTCCCCATACAAACTTTAACCCTCCATTTAACCCCCATAGGGAATGAATTTTCAAAAAACCTGAAACACGTGTTTACTTATTTATTATTAAAAACATTCCTGTGAAGTTTCAAGTAAAATAGCCCAACTAATCTTGTTTCCCCATACAAACTTTAACCCCCCATTTAACCCCTTTAAGGGATGAATTCTCTAAAAACCGGCCTTAGTGCGCCTCTAGACATTATAGAGAATCTACATGTCAAGTTTGAACTCTCTAGGAGCAGCGGTTTGGGCTGTGCGTTGATTTAAGTCAGTCAGTCAGTCAGGACATTGCCCTTTATATATATAGATTATAATTGTTCAGAGCAAGATGAGGGAGATTCTTTTTTCAGTTACCGGAAACGTGAGAGTGAAAATCGTTAGTAATGAAATGATACCTAAAAATTATATTATAATTGTAAAGACAGTATGACCTACAAAAAAATAGTTTTGACAAATATTATAGGTACTATACTTACGTGTTTCTAAGTTTTTCAATATAAATTTTCATTCTACCTAATTAATTGTACAATAGGTCAATTAGGCATAAACTGAAGTTTATTATTGCATTATTGTTTTTGTTAAATAAAGGGTGTATCGTTTAATATAAATACAACTTTACTTGGCCGTATTTTTTGTATAATACTTTTTTATATAAAAAAAACGGGTGTCCAATGGATGCGGACGGCTCACGACCGATCTTTGTGGAACTCTCTGGGGGAGGCCTATGTCCAGCAGTGGACGTCAATTGGCTGATGAAGATGAAGAAGATATAAAAAAACATACATGTGTCTAATTACTGCTTCAATAAGGTACAGATTTCATCTTAGAAGCTCGACGTGAAGCATCTGGATTAGACACAACTAACCCAATCCTCCCGAGTAATAAAAATATTTCGGACAAATACTACGGTCGAGGAATTTAATTGCCTACCCATTTCGTACCTTATCTTAGTAGCTATAATATGACAGTCCTAGCAGCTTTCATATTGATTGTCACTGTGACAAGGTACGAAATGGGTAGGAAATTAAATTCCTCGACTGTACAAGAAAATTTACGTTTGGCGAAAAGACGACATCACACACAAAATAATTGTTATATGAAAAACACCATTTCGCGTGCTTCTTAAATTTAGATATTGTCATAGCACTTATATTTCACAAGCCGTGTGGTGACGGCAGTAAGAATACATTTGTCACCACCCCAACTCCTCCTGCGGGTGTCGTAAGAGTCGACTAAGGGATTAAAGTGTCACTGACCAGTATTTGATGAAAGATTGATGATGGGCAGCAGCGCCAGCAGCGTCATCATAGTGGACACATTACTGCGATCGCCAATCCGCTTGCCCAGCGTGGCGATTATGGGCATTTACCTCCTAATGCGTCTATACGCATAGTTAATAGGAGAGGCCTATGTCCAGCAGTGGACTATCATAGGCTGATGATGATTATATTTCACAAAAAAATGTCCTGAATTCGTGAAAGGATACTTTACAGAGAATATGGTATGTAGCTTACGTGTACCTATTCTGACTTTGATATCCAATATAACTATCATGGAGAAATTATATCCACCTGTTGCAACGCTAGATTCTACCCCATGGTGTTTCATGAAGGCTTTTATATGTTCGAGGTACATAGTTAAAAAAACTATGTAGGTACCTCAAACCTGCAAACTGCAAGCAGGACCCATTTTAGTTACTCTAATATAGTATCGCAAGGTAAGCAAATTCGTAAATAAACTATACTTTGGAATATTAAGACTTTTAATATAATCGTCTACAACAACATGTATAAAAAACATGTATATACCTATAAAATGATAATATGCTCCTATCCAGAAATGACAACAAACTGGAAAGTAGGTGTATAATAAAATTGCAAGATCAACCTGTTTTTTAACCGTCTTCAAAAAAGGAGGAGGTACCCAATTCGACAGTATTTTTATTATTATTTTTGTACGTATGTCACTCGGTAGATATGTTTTAAATTGGCGACTGTCGTTTTTCTACAACACGTAATGTTTTTAAGAGGTTTTTTAAATCAATTAGTTTAACAAGCACATTCCTTAGTTTCCCCCGTGCCGTTGACAGAGGGTGCGGTCATTCAACCTGGTATCGGTGAAATAACCTTAACAGTTAAGCCTTCCTTCTTTGACTAATCTGGGGATCTCGCGGAAGTGTAATAGACCCTGAGTAACGCAAATTGCTCTTGCCTAAGGATTTAGGATTAAGCACTATCTATAGATTCTTGTGGGAAACAAATTCCTCGTCCTTTTTAATACCAACACATATACAAAAGTTACTATCAAAAGTCACATACTTAAGCAGGTTAGAAGGGATCTATTTCGCCTTTTATAATAATGCATAATGTATGTCAATGTTGCAAACTTATAAGGAAACTACAGAACTGCAGTTAACACGTAAAAGTAGGTACGTAGATATACTAGATATACGAATTACATACTCTCCTAAACTTTACAAATCCGCTTGCAGATATGACCTTGATCTGTTTGATCTGTTTAAATATTCGTTACCAGTTTTCCCATTCCTATGCCTGCATTATACAGGGCGTCCCAAAGTTATGGGACATGAATGGGAAGTACCTTAAATATCGTAGATAGGATATTTTGCTGAAAGAAGACTTTATTTTATTTAGAAAATTAAATAATACTGCATTCAAAAAATGATGTCTTTCGAAAGAATGGATACAAAATAACAATGTTTCTTAAGAAACATAATATTTACAACTAAAAGAATAACCAAACAAGATTGGTTCAAAATTCGAAAAAAATTGTAGTTCGTTCGATTTCCGGGTGAAGCAAGTATTTTTTTTTAAAACTTGGAATGCATTATTACTAAATTTTAAAAATAACTTTAAGTCTTCTTTCAGCAAAATACACTATCTACGATATTTAAGGTACTTCCCCTTCATGTCCCATAACTTCAAGACATCCTGTAGTTGTCATGACCTGGCTGACTTTCCGTTTCATCAAACTCTAGTGCCTGTAACAAAAAGTCAGTCGCTCATGCATATGTTTTTTAAGCCTACGAGGGTATTATAACACATATTCTTTTTTGTGCCCATGATTTCTTAAATGCGATTCAGTTTAGGTTCGGCTTGTAAGTTTTTGACAGTTATTCTTTGGAACTGACACATCGCGATCCAGGGTGCTTAGACAAGTTGCCAATCGCTAACGCTTTAGCGTCAATCGTAAGCGAACTATCTTTGTCGCAATAAAATGACAGAGAGGGAAAACTACGATACGCTACTAAGCGCTAGCGATTGGCAACTTGGCTAAGCATCCAGTTCATAAACTGAATCGCATTAGTAGAAGATCGTGGTAATTCAATTATAACAAAAGAGTTCATAAGGCCCATAAGGATAAGGGTACAAAAATCTTACATTATGTTCCCACCACGAAAGAAGATGGCTTCGTCGTGTGGGGTCTTTCCTGAGCCCTAATAAGGGCTTGGACACCGATTGCATTTAGAGTAGCATTAGCGAGCTGATTCATTGACAAGTTGATGCACGTTTGGTTATAAAATTGATGACTACGTTCAGTCAACAACATATTTGATATTCACTCCAGGGGTACCTACAGATCTACAGGCTGATATGTCATCTACTTACTAATTCAGAATGACGAAAGCTGATTGATTTACAGAAAGTTTTATGAAAACACTGGTATAAGACAATTAGTGTGTTCGCGGAATGATGTCATCGCACAATTATAAATACATTTAGTTTCAGGATTGTTAGCGTGTTCAACATTTTGAACGAGAAAAGTAAAGTTAATATTGATTTTTAATATGTGTAAGTTCAATAATATGTCTTAAATGGTAAGCTTGTTTTTTTAATTCCATATTTCATGTCTTCATTACCTACTGTTTTTATTGGTTGTATCGTTTCATTGTTTGCATCATCAGGATAGTCCTAAAATTGTCTGGAAGGGATCACTCTTCAGCGATAAGACTGCCTGTTGATCTCTACCTCTAAGATTGTAAATTCTTTGTTGTTTTTACCTTGATGGGGTGTGCAATAAGGAGTATTGTAATTTAGGGGTGTGTCACTAGAAAGTCATAAGAGCGCTGTTTACCTATTATTTTATTGGTTGTATCATTTCACTATCCTAAAGTTGTCTGGAAGAGATCACTTATTAGCGATTAAGACTGCCTGTTGACCTGTGCCTCTAAGAAGTTTGTAAATTCTTTGTTGTTTTTACCTTGATGAGGTGTGCAATAAAGAATATTATATTGTAGGGGTGTGTTATTAGCAAATCATAAAAGCGCTGTTCTTGTGCTAGCTTACCCCGTAAAATTCATGCAGAAGTCTGGCTAACTGTGAGCAGGATGACGGACCGTTACCCGTGCCCAGCCTGACCTCACCAGCCCAATAGCGATTCCCATGCCAATTGTGTGGGATTGGCCGATACTTCCTCATTGCCTGCGTATTTCGATAGCGGTTCCTGTAGTCAATATTAAAGAAGCAGTAAGTCAATGTCAGATTATTATAACTTCTTGTTGGCATTCTTAATTTCATTTGTTTTATTGTTGCTTGTTGTACATAAATTATAGGTACATCAAATAACTTTAACACTAACATTGATAATGTACGTCGTTTATTTTTAGTTACCTGGATCTTAGTCAAAAATGATGCCACCAAAATTAGGCGCTTGAAACGCTCAGATATTCATTCACCTACGCTTTGACAGGATGATTTTATATACCCACACGTTAAAGTCAAAAGACGTGCTGACTTATTTATAATATGTAATCGAACTATTACATATTTTACAGGGCGACACAGTCCTCCGTAGACCACAATCTCCTTGAAACTGTGTTCGAAACGTCGGGATGTAGTTAAATTTAATGAATATACGCGATATAATCCGTTTAAATCATTTTATTTCATGAATAATCATCGCGGCACAGATAAGAGAATCGCGTTAACCGAAAAAAAATATAATGCTTTATAATACTTGGAAAAAATATCAGTCTAGAGCCTGAAATTGCGTCATTTAATTTCTACCTACCTAGTAGTTTGCGCACCCACGCCTGTAAATAAATATCTTGAACGACCAAGATATCAAAAGCTCGAGAGGTAAAAACTTCTGAACCAATCGCTGGTAATACTACATACATTACCAATGTCGTTAGAATACTGCCAGATTTTCCAACAACGTCCACTGTGCTGCGGTTAACACTTCGTTTTGATTATTTCAAAACGTATCTGATTGTTTTTTATAACGGAACGAGAAGATGAGATATAGTCTCACTTGTTTCTTACGTTCTAGTTTACAAAGTGATCACATCTCGTTTTTTTTTTCAATTTAGTAGTCAGGTTAAAATACAAATGCAAATAGCACAAACTTTAGACCTAAGATGACTAAATCTAACGCCTGTCTCATATTTACCTACTTTAGAAATAGCGAGCTTATCAACTAGATAGGCTACCAGGTTGCTTTCTAAGGACTTACAATTTCCGAGGCTTAACAACTACAAACTATGACAAAACTTTTTTGAACTACTTACACTGCAAGTTCTTGTTCCGCGTGAATGCAAACTTTAAACTTATGAAATAGTTTCGTCTGCCTGTAAAGTGTTAAAGTTTTGCCAAGGGATTCTTATTCTTGTTTAGCCTACGGTATAAGTTGTCTTGCAAGTTATTTTCGTAACGTTAGTTTTTTAACTAGATCACTGGCAGTATCGTATCAAAATGAAGAATGAATCATTATTATTTTGTTTCTTATTGATACTGCGACAACATACAACGTTAGTGAGATAAGTGATTGTTATAGTTACTCTAGTCAGTACCCTCGCCATGAAATTACAGAGAATGTAGAAAGGTATCATGATAACATAAAATGTATTATACGTATTATAATCTCATTGATAAATATGACAATGTCTTCAAATAATCATGTTAATGCAAATAGTGTAGTCATTAAAGAATGGTGGATATCTACTGAAGAAACTTGAGGTGGATTAATTATGTGGATTTGAACATTTGTCACACACTTATAATTTAAGAAGTTATCATTTACGTGTCAAGAATTTTAAACACGAAGAATACATAAATCATCTACATACTTACGTATTGTGGACCAATAAGAAAACTCTGAAAGATATATTATAACATGTTATAATATTTTAGGCGTCCTAGGAATCCCTTTATTAATGCTAAGGTCATTCAACAATGAAGAAACGAAAAAACATGGCAAAAACTGAAGACATTCATCTTCGTTTAGGATCGGCCCGGTGGCATAATCTGTTAGTTAGTGCATTTGTAGTACGAGTAGTTATTTACACGTAAATATTAAAACTATTAAGAACCTACCTATTACTTACAATAATTACATGTTACAATAGCTACTCACCCACATTACTCACATTGTAATAGAAGTCCCGGAAGACAAATCAATTGAATTCAATCCTAGTACTAACCCTAGTCAATAGAGGCCCAAAATAAATAAATATCCTGGGACAATCTTACACAAATCACACGGACATACCTACATGTACGCAAATAGTGCCCTTGCTAGAATTCCAACTCGGATCCTCCTGCTTTGTAGACAGGGTCACTACCGACCCAACCTCCGTAGCCTAGTTGGTAGTAACCCTGCCTACGAAGCTGGACTGGAGGTTCCGGGTTCGAATCCCGGCGTGGGCATTATGTGTGTAGGTTTAGAACCGGAAGTAGTTCTAATACCTAGACGATTCAAAAGAGTTTGTTGCTATTCCAATTTGAATAAAGAATTATTTGACTTTGACTTTGTGTATTTATTTATCACAAATATTTGTTCCTTGGTCATGGCTGTCTAGGTATTTAAGTATCTATATGTACATATCTATATATTATATATCGTCGGCTGGTACCCACATCACAAGCCTTAATTAAGCTTACAGTGGGACTAGGTCGATTTGTGTAAGATGTCCCAAGATATTTATTTATTTATAACTAGGCTACAGAGGCTGTAATCCATAATCACTATTTTTATTTTAAATTTAAATAATAATAAATAAAAATCTTGGGACATCATACACAAATTGACCTAGTGTGTAAGATAGTCGGCCTCAGACGAGTATTATATTGTTACACGGCTGATTGCATTATCCGCCGATTGCTAGATTTAAAGGACCCTTAAATAGCGGCAGTTTGACCCCACATTCGCATTTTGCCAGAGGGATATGTCTGTAAGGTAAGGTAATATTTATGGATTTAACAATATACCGTACGGCTTCTTTATGACAGTGTTATCAGGAAGTTACGTGTGGCTTATGATATTAATAAATAAAGAACTTCAAAATAACATAATGATGACACACATGAATAATGAATAGATCATGTGCATACCTATTCATTATTCACCATCATCATCAGCCAGAATATAAAATATGATAACTTTTGTAAAATATTTACTGACGGTTCAAAGTGTGAGAATCAAATAGGAGCTGCTTTTTTCGATTCAACTAGTAAGGTAAACGCTCAATTTAAAATCCTGCCAGGAGTTTCAATAATGACCGCTGAACTTTATGCGATCTATGAGGCCATTTTATACGCGGAAAACCTAAGCTACCGCAATGTGGTGATCCTCACAGACAGTAAGAGTTCCACACAACACCTATCAAAATGCGCCTCAGGCGAGCGGTGTCTCCCTTTGGCTTACAAAATTATTATAAAAATCCACACGTTTCAACACACGGGAAGGCGCCTAAAAATTCAGTGGGTCCCGAGTCATATAGGGCTGGTAGGAAACGAGGAGGCAGACCGCTTAGCCGCGGCGGCCCCCTCTGAGGGAATTGAGGCTCATATTGATCCCGACTTCTCAGAGGTGGTCGCCCGATATAGGGCAAAGCTGTATGGTCGCTGGAAGGATCACTTCCAAGAAAAATCGCTGGAAAAAGGCATCTGGTACAGGACCATACAGTGTGAGCCTCCTCGATTTCCTTGGTGGGAAGCTGGTCCCCTTGATCGCACGAACGTTGTTCGAGGACATAGGCTTCGGTCCGGACACATACCATTAAACAAGTTTGCACATCTTATGAAAAGAGCCGAATCGCCTAACTGCGACGAGTGTGGTATAATTGAAGATGTGTATCACTTTTTAATGGAATGCGTTCGGACTAAAACCAGGAGGGAGCAACTATTCCTAGTCCGGGGAATAACGAGGATTGACGTGGGAATCTTCCAGTCAATCCTTGCTAGACCCCTCTCAAAAACAGCAAGATTTGTATATGGTTTTTTTTCTTATAAATAATTATATACAAATTTTGCGGTTTTTATTTTTATTATTATTTTTTATTTTATTGTAACTTGATAGATGAAATATACTTTTAAGTAGAGGCCTAACGGAGCCGACATTATCTAAAAAGATAAAGGTTCTTAAAATATAGATATAAAAAAAAAAAAAAAAATCATCATCAGCCTATGATAGTCCTCTGCTGGACGTACCAACTAGCAAAATATAGTCATATAGAAGTTGTGACAACGTTTTGCATATAACTTGTAGTCCTTTTGGTTGGTCATATAAACGTAAGGTAAACGGTTATAAAAGGCGAAAGTGGCGCAAGTTATAAGACTTATTGGTGAGATAAAGGTTAAATAAAGGTTTGCATGGCGACTTAAATCGTTTATTAAAGGTATTGTAACGATTAAGCAATGACCAAAACGTTGTATAAAGAGTACAACAAAAACCTTTACGCGACCTAAATATCATATAAATGTTTTATAACTGACCATTTTGTTTTATAGAAGGTTTAGTGTAATCCTTATTCATTGCTTATCGGACTTTTAAGTTATCTAAACATTTTTAAGTTTTATTTATAAAACACCTCCTGACATTTATTTTAGATACGCGTAAAAC
>JALPQI010026448.1:0-23770 GCA_025490895.1 Thaumatotibia leucotreta | reverse complement strand
AAGCAACTTGAAATTATTAGTTTTATTTTTATGTAACCGGGCTTTACCCTGACAGCTTTCTCTTTTCCAGAGTCTTAGACTATGGTCTCATACGAAAAGAAACTAAATAAATACTTACAAGTAACAGCTTTGTCGGTGAGTATTTCTGTTAGATGACCATTTTGATCCTCAACTGGGGCTAAGTTTTCATACAAATTGAGACCAAAGAACGAACTGCCATTACAATTCTGTAAAGGAATGCAATGTTTATTTATCCTTGGGCGTTCTATTAGTAGAAGGGGCCTTTTTCTCGAACGGTATTAGACTAATAAAGTCTGTAGGTATTTAAATAGCCGCCTATTTGTCGAATCTACCGATTTTTCCATGGCAATATGCTAAAATATTAAACTGCTACACACAACTAAACTACATATGTGTTCTACTAATACCTATCTATTGCTGGTACTACTACTCTTATTTATTCGTGTAATGGGCTCCAGGCATAGCATGAAAGAAAACGTTTTTAATTGGTTATGAAATATAACATGTTCATTCTTAGGTCTCTTATTTATTAGAAAATAACATTCTAACATCCAAAGCCACCCTTTTATTTCTAAAGTACCTACCATGTTAGCTATATGAAGATGCTCGAGTCAAAAATTATGTTAATAAAATGTTTATTTGGTCCTTGGTAATGGCTGTCTATGTATTTAAGTATCTGTAGGTATCTATCTATTATACATATATATCATCGCCTGGTACCCACATCACAGCCTTAACCCATTATAGACTGAGTTTTTTTGAGGACTCCGATTTTTGTAATTTTTTAATATGTTGATTATAGTCGTATCTTTAACGATATTTATATACTAAAAAAATTGTGTGACCTTCGGTTTTTGAAAAAAATGCTGGTACCATATGGGACCGCTAGGCTCTTACATAGGTAAGCATTGGAAATTACCAATGGAATCATTATGTACTTATTAAATGTTTAATCTCATTTATTTAATAAATCTTAATCTATATTTTGCATAAAAAAGTAAGTAATATCAATTGGGATACCCTATTTAAAAAAAATATCGTTTCAGTTATGGTTTCATGGTCTGTTAACATGACCAATGAATTTTATAATATAAATACCTGAGTCTCATTGTCTGCAATTCGGATTATTTATAAATTATTAAGCATATTTTTGTCAGAATCTTCATGGGAAGCTATGGCGGGATCTAAAAGCACAATTTAAGGCTCAAGTTTTTGATAGCGCTTCAAAATGACCATTGGGCCTTATAATTTAAAGTACATAAACTGCATCAAAAATTCTATAAATACGAAAAAATACGTTTATATGATAAAGATAGAATTGAAATATTTGATTAATGTTAAATTAGCATGCTTCATGTACACATAAATTAACTTAAAATATTTTACACAATAAAATAATAACGCACAGGGAACGGCTAGCGATCCCATTAGGTACCAGTAATTTTAACGAACAATATTTGTAATATTTATACTTACCAGGATTATTCTGAATAGTTTATTTAAAAGCAATATCATTACACTACATGGTTTGGCAATAATATTGATAATGTGTTCATCAGTAAATAAAATATTAGCAAAAACTTCAACCGCGTGTCCAACTTTCTTCGAAAATTTGCAATGCACTTAGTTTAACCTTCTATCACACCCAACTTCGGTCAATAGGGTATAATTCTGGAACGGTATAAGTAGCACCGTGTCCTTATTAATAATATCTAGTCAATGAAATATCGATTAAACGTCATAAATTAGAAAAAGTTGCAAATTTTAAACTCACAAAAAAGTGGTCCCGTATGGTACCGCTAGTCTAAAATGGGTTAATTGAGCTTACCGTGGGACTAGGTCGATTTGTGTTACCTAGATGTCCCAGATATTTATTTATTTATTTTTATTTATCACATGGGATTGCTTGTTATTAATCAAGGTTTATGTTTAATCAGCTTATGGCAAAAAATATGCACTTTTAGCTTAAAAAGTAGTTAAGACATCTAAGGCTGAACGGGCTTTAAAAAGGCCTATTTAGATGCTTTAGTTATTAACTTAAACACAAGCCGTAACTGAGATCCCTATAACAAATGGTGACTGTTTAAATAAGAATATGTTAATGATCAAATTAATATTCCAGTTTGGTTTATTACGCTACCAATGTTTAAATCATGGTACGAAGCGAAACACCAATGGAAATCCTTTCAATTATTAGTTTAATAGGCAGTAGCATTTTTTAATAGTTAATCTTATTAACAATTGAATGAACGTGAAATATTAATAGGTAAGTAAATTTAATAATTTCAAATTGAATTCGCTATCAATTATTATTTACGCAAGAGACTCAATTGCGTATAAAAGTAATTTTAAATCAGAGCATCGCAATCAATTGTTACTACTTAACTCTATTATACTTAATGTATTCATGACATTAATGACTCCTGGATGCTTAGCCAAGTTGCCAATCGCTAACGCTTCGTAGCGTATCGTAGTTTTCCCTCTCTGTCACTCTTGCATATTAGTTACAAAGACAGTTAGTTGCCTTTCGTTAACGATTGACGATTAAGCTTTAGCGATTGGTACCTTGTCTAAGCACCCTGGTCGTTTTATTAAGTAAAGTACAGTTTTGACGATGATTCTATAAATCCAACTAGCTACTTGAAAGCCAATGAATCATACACTCGCCTGCAACCTAATTAAACGGTTTTTATTAACTTCACCGCGTATCAACTGTCGTCGATGCTTCAAATCTTGTGATCGATTTTTCGACCACTTCTACTGCACCGAAATCAATAAAATTTGGAACTCTTATCAAGTCCCCATGACAATGCAATATTATAATATTTGTATCCTTGTATCCTCAAAGCCTGATGCTGCAGACGTACTGCTTACCTTAACCGAGAGTGTTAAACACGTGAAAATGAAAGTATAGCATGTTTGGCATAATCAAATACTAACAGCTTGATCTTGACTTCCAACTCCTCACTCCTGATGCTGCAGTACTGCCCACAATAACCGCTTTCCGGTTTATCTTTTATCGATATCTTGATTTTAAAGAAGTTCTTTAGATATTAAGGAGAAACATGCGAATTTAATACTAACATCCAACTCCTCAAATCTGATACTCCAGTGTTACTGCCTGCCACAACGGCTAGGTTTAGCGATATGTAGATTTTGAAGTACTGCTTTAGATATTTAGTAGAAACATACGGATTTCATTATCATCATCATCATATCAGCCGAAAGACGTTCACTGGTGAATATAGGCCTCCCCCAAAGATTGCCACAAGGACCGGCCCAGCGACCTTCACCAGGTCATGAGTCCACCTTGTGGGGGGCCTACCCACGCTGTGCCTTCCGGTACGTGACCACAACTCGAGAACCTTACCGCACCAACAGCCATCGGTTCCACGCGCAACGAGCCCCGCCCACTGCCACTTCAGTTTAGCGATTCGAATAGCTATATCGGTTACTTTGATTCTGCTGCGGATGGTCTCATTTCTAATCTGATATTGCAGAGAGACTCCTAGCATAGCCCTCTCCATTGTCCTTTGGGTGACATTGAGCCTTCTTATGAGGCCCATTGTAAGCAACCACGGTTTAGTACCGCCACTGGCAACATCCACTGATCAAAGACTTTCGTCTTCAAACCCTGCGGAATATTGGACGAAAAGATACAGACGGATTTAATACTGACTTCCAACTCCTCAAACCTGATGCTGCTGAGACACGTGCCACTGTCTGCCATAACCGCCAGGTTAATCGAAATGTTGAATTTAAAGTAATGCTTTAGCTAATGGGTAAAAACATATTCATTTTGAATACTGACTTCCAAATCCTAACCTCTATTAGTGTGTAAAATAACCGTTATTAGTGTGCCATAACCGCTGACAGTGTGAATAATTCGCGTAGGACATGGCGCCGGACTGCAGTCCGCTTGTTGATAGTGTGAGGTGACCTCTCAGGCCTTCGGGTTCGCGTAGAGCGAACCGTCGGGCCTGCGGCTCTCCGTCTAAAAGACTGACAGAGTGAGTAGTTCGCGTAGGGCGAGCCGTAGGACCTGTGGCCCTCCGGCTGATAGACTGACAGCGTAAGTGGATCGCGTAGGGCGAGCCGTCGGGCCTTCGGCCCTCTAGCTGATAGAGTGATAGCGTGAGTGAATCGCGTAGGGCAAGCCGTCCGGCCCGCGGCCCTCCAGCTGATAGAGTGACAGCGTGACGAGTGGATTGCGTAGGGCAAGCCGTCGGGCCTTCGGCCCTCCAGCTGATAGAGTGACAGCGTGAGTGGATCGCGTAGGGCTAGCCGTCGGGCCTGCGGCCCTCCGGCTGATAGACTCACAGCGTGAGAGGTTCGCGTAGGGCAGGCCGTCGAACCTGCGGCCCTCCAGCTGATAGAGTGACAGCGTGAGTGGTTCGCGTAGAGCGAGCCGTCGGGCTGCGGCCCTCCAGCTGATAGAGCGACGGCGTGAGTGGATCGCGTAGCGTAGGGCGAGCCGTGTCGGGCCTTCGGCCCTCCAGCTGATAGAGTGATAGCGTGAGTGGATCACGTAGGGCAAGCCGTCGGGCCTGCGGCCCTCCAGCTGATAGAGTCACAGCGTGAGTGGTTCGCGTAAGGCGGGCCGTCGGGCCTGCGGCCCTCCAACTGATAGAGTCACAGCGTGAGTGGTTCGCGTAAGGCGGGCCGTCGGGCCTGCGGCCCTCCAACTGATAGAGTAGCAGCGTGAGTGGGTCGCGTAGGGCGGGCCATCGGGCCTGCGGGCCTCCAGCTGATAGAGTGACAGCGTGAGTGATTCGCGTAGGGCGAGCCGTCGGCCCTACGGCCCCCCAGCTCATAGAGTGACAGCGTGAGTGGTTCGCGTAGGGCGAGACATTTTTTTAGTGTCGGATTTCTAAAAATATCTATTCAGCAGGGATTCCCCACTCGTTACACATAAAAACAATAATGTCCATTATGTTTACATATGTGTCGTGATTAAAGCGCGACAGTTACCTGCTAGTTATAATTGTATTGCATATTACAAACAACATCTTAGATATAGAATAAGTAGGTATAGTATCGGAAATTAACTTAACAATTGTACTAAAAACTTGAAAATAAAATAAGTAAAAAAAGTTTTAAGTTAAACGGTTTTTATTGCACCAAAAACTAGAAAATAAAAATTAGTTGTAACTAACCGTAGATGCTACTTTCTGTAGATTAGTCACGTGAAACTATTATCACTGTAGTCTTCTCAAGTTGGATGCCGAAAGCCACGTTTAGCCTCTATGTCAGTGGATTAAGCGTTACCTAATCGGAAACTTTTACCAAACTAAAATAAAAACGTGGGGCTTTATTATAAAGAAACCTACAAGTTCAAAATAATTATGTAATCGTAGCTTTAATTTTGCAATTAATCATCCATCTGTTCCAACACTTCTACAGAGGTAAATAACTTTTATCAAAGCCAGAACAAAACTTATTGTTGATTTTACTGTCTTGATTTTACTGATTTGCTGTCTTGATTTTGTTTGTTCTTAAATAACTATAGTGACTTAATCACATTTGCGTACGCCCCACGTTTTTGTTTCAGTTTGGTAAAAGTTTCCGATTAGGTAACGCTTAATCCACTGACATAGAGGCTAAACGTGGCTTTCAGCATCCAACTTGAGAAGACTACAGTGATAATAGTTTCACGTGACTAATCTACAGAAAGTAGCATCTACGGTTAGTTACAACTAATTTTTATTTTCTAGTTTTTGGTGCAATAAAAACCGTTTAACTTAAAACTTTTTTTACTTATTTTATTTATAGGTCACAAGGGCACAAGCGTAACTATCTCTAATTAATCTTAAGCGGACTAGTAATCATACCTCGACCAAGTTGTACGTATAGTAATCCACGGAGCCATCGAGGAAGCCATAGAAAGTGTCAAATCCCCTGTTTGTAGGCAGATAGTGTTCCCTGGATTTACCGACGTGCCATTTACCGACCAGGTGCGTGTCGTAACCTAGTTCCCGCAAGTACTCTGGTAACAAACGCTCTGATATTGGTATGCCTCGGTCCTCTGATGCTAATATGGAATCACTCTGTGTACCTGTAAATAGTAAAGGGTATTAGAATTACCTATAAAAGTTAAAAGAATCTGGGCTTATGATGGTCCCGGGCTTTTGCACTTGCAACTCTTGTCAGAAAACGATGACAATACGACCAATGATATACCATAAGCATAAGCCACCATAAGCTACCGAGAATGATTCAACGAGACTTAGCATCTGAGATGAGAGGGCTGCCACAATAGAACTGTCTTCACCGAAGCGGCAGAAATGTAGTCCACCAAGTAATAATAATTCAATATTTTTTAATCGATTACTAATGTTTATGAGAGATAAATGCACCACAACATTAGTTTTTGTAGATATTTCCAAAAATCCTTGTTAAAAAAATTTCGCAGTCCGTTGGCAAAGATATAATGTATGTGTATAACAATTATAAATAAACAGTTTGGCGGAGTGTGATGATCTGATGGTAGTAATAACGTCTTACCAAGTCTCATGGCGTATTTTCCTGTGAAAAGAGCGCTCCTGGAGGCTGTTCCTTGTGTGTCGGAGTAATAGTGCTGAAGTATGGTGCCCTGGTAGGCCAGCACGTCGATGTTGGGCGTCATTATTTGATCGGACCCGTGGTAGCTGACGTCATTCCAACCCTATAATATAATATATGTTGTACTTGAAATATAATCCTTTATAAATTTTCCTGGCAACGTATCTTACAATGCACATATTCGTCGTCGCACATAATATATCTTTTTTAAGACTCAAATACTCTTGTGCTCTACACAACGGTGAGGTTTTTACTTATTAGTTCTATAGGTACTATAAACATTAAAATTGATTTACTACTCACACCACTCGTCTGCTAATAAATAACTGTAATCTTCGACTGTCAGAAAAAATTGAATAGGTAATTTAAACTGGGTATTGTTATCGATATTTTATTCATCAAAAATATTTGGTGAATTACGCTGAGACAAGGGAACTATATCTATATTTATATCCATTTTAATAAGCTCAGAGCATTAATTCAGTTTGACAATATATCTTAAATAATATCATTTACGGCTACCACGACCAATAATGTTTAAAACTTACCAAGTCATCCGCCATAATAAATACGATATTTGGCTTTTCAATATCTTCAGAAATAACGTATGTTAGCAGTAATTGCATACAACTGAAAATAAATATTCATATGAAATTAATGTCGATAGAGAATATTATTTTGCTTGTTGTAAACAACGTATTGTCAAGAGACTTACCAAAAATATTTAGATATCATTCTGAACAAATTAATCTTGAGGTCTGTTGTTTGAATTGACTTTGTTCTTTTAAAAGAGCCCACTTAGTCTTTGCTAAGGATTGCAGGGCACAAAGACAATCGTTAACGGAGCGTGTAATAAAATTCACTGAAGGAAGATGTCCTGATAAAGTAAAATGAATAATCGCTCAAGAGGAATGAAATCCCTCGCAGAAAGTCGGGGGACTTATATAACAGGCAATAATGACCACAACTGATCAACGGAGAAAAAGGTTTTCACAACACGAATACATTTGTAACACTGAACATACGATAACTAGCTTGAGTACAAATATATTATTTGACTTGTTTTGTACTTGGTGTATACTGAGAAATTTCGAATGTTATTCACAAGTCTAATATTATTTCAGATGTTTATTCAATTGGAGTATAGCCATTGTTGTCCACGTAGGTTTAGTTTATTAGCATATTTCATTGATATTATTTAAAAATCTCGTGATTATTTTATAAACGTACTTTCCCAGTGAATTGGTATTTATTAAAATAACCTAACTTCACGGACCGGTTACGGAAATGTATTTCAAAGTATGATCGATATGTATCCCGTTCAATTTTCATTACAAGCATAAACTAGAATATAATTAAATAGGTAAGTACAAAATTTAATAATAAATAATACAAAGATTAATTAATATTGTATACATTTTAATTGAAATATTTTGCATAGTTTATTTCTAGTAAAATTGTGGATAGTATTTAATTATAATTACAAAGCCATTACGCTAAAAATCAACGTCGTACTTTAACACTATTTGAATTACAGACCTACCCCCTTATACATAAACGTGTGCTAACTTAACAAGCCGCTAATAATTGTTTGTCCCTTTTGCTCTTATGGACACATTGTTAAGACCGAAAGGGACAAACAATTATTAGCGGCTTGTTGAGTTAGCAAACGTTTATGAATAAGGGGGTTAAGTAGTCTGAAGACTGCGGATCTACTCCTTGAATTTTATGAAAATATAAATAAGTATTCTTATTATATTTCCCTTTAAAACAACCTCCCAGCTCTGGTAAAGTTTACTAAGTTGAACCACCAAGTAAATGCAGAGCTACGAGTACAGTTAGTATTAAGCCGCGTTTTCACTTAGTGTTCTGAGCGAGCATTCGCTTGTTCGTGGGCTGACCAACGAACATTTTGCTATGTGAAATCCTATTTTCATCTGCCAAAGAACGAACGAATACTCGCTCAGAACACTAAGTGAAAACGCGGCTTAACACCCAGGGGAATGTTCGGCCATCATTAATTATGTGTTAGATGGGTACTTGCTTCCCTTTTTCATCAGGCGCTGAGTACATGTTCATGTTCAGTCAAGATATTGACGTCTGTTTTGTCGAGCAGTTCATATTATGTATTAATTAGGTATTATTTTAGTAAATGAATGACGGAAAAAGAAACAGTGTTAAATTGTTGAATGATATTTATGACGTTAATTTTTATCGATGTACAATAGATTATCTACATGACATGACATCGGTAGGTAACTAATTCTGATTAAGGGCTGATTTTTCAATCCTCAGTTAAAAGTATCCGTCAGTTAAAAGTATTACCATCCTTATCGTTGGTCATCAGTCAAAAAATGATAGAGTTAACATTTATTTGACAGTTGCTGTTAACTGGGGATTGAAAAATCAGTACTAAATCGAATAATAACTGACAAACAGTCGTCCAATTTGTGATTGACAGAATGGGCAATTATTAATTTATTAGGTACTTAAATAAAAAACCGGCCAAGAGCATATCGGGCCATGCTTAGTCTAGGGTTCCGTAGTTGGTCAAAAGGGGGAGGTTTGTTTTCTTGGGTCAAATTTAGTAATTGAAATTTCACCCTCTTTCTGTCAACCGATTGATATGAAATTTGGTATACTCCTTTGGTTCAGGTGACAATACAATTATGTATATTCAGTATTATTGTAAATCCAATATGGCCGCAGCTACAAAATGGCGGATAACCTATTTCTTTTAATCCCATCAATATGGGTATCAAATAACGATTTTTTCCTAACTGTTGCGGAAAAGTAAACTTTGCGTAAATTTCACTTTTTAAGGCACTTGTTATGAAAAAAGTCGGATGATTGTCGCCCTCGTTTCACTCGGGCTCCAACTTACACCCTCGTCGGAAAAAAAGTTTTTTGCCCTTGTATCGAAAAGTACCATTTTTACCTACTAATGGTCACTCAGCTAAGCTGCGGACAGACAGACAGGCTGGACGGACATTGCGAAACTCAAAGGGCTTCCAGTTTACTACAGAACCTTAAAAATAAGCTCTATTTCAAATCTATAACTCGATTATAATTATTTATAATTTATCTGCTTGGCCTGCTTGGTCTAACCTTCTTTTATTTAATGCTCACGTAATTAAATAAAAGAAGGTTAGGCATGATTATTATAATTGAAATGGCTCTAAAGCGATAATTATTGATTTATGTTCTTAAATTATCTCAAAAATATTAACGGCCACAATACTTAAATTTTAAAAAGTTAAACAAGTATTCTAGGTACATGTATAAGTTTCATTGCTATGAGGGCTAGGACTATTACTATACTTCGTTTTTTTTAGCATTAGAAAGACCTTTGCAGAACGAGATATAAGGTTTTTTTACAGGCAAATTCTGCGGATCGAACAGTAAATACGAGTTATTAAATATCACGAATTTATTATCATGCTATATTAATACACATTACTCAGTGTTGTGAACAGATAAGAAACATAATGTTAGTTAATTTATATTCTAAGATGAAAAGACAATAATTTTAATAAATTGCGTTTGCAATTTTTCATGGAAAGGTTGTACATTAAAAAACCTAAAGAGGCAGAGTTCTCACACAATTTTAAAATGTCACTGTCTGTCATTCGACTTCATATTGTTGTCGGTTGAGTCGGTTGTGTTTTATATTGCTGTTAGCTTACTTAAAGATTGTTGTTATCGTTTTTGTTCAATTTCGTTATTAATTGTTGATCTATTTAGATATTTTGTTTGTTGGTGCACATTTAAAATGAATGAAAGCAAAATCCTGTGACTACTAGTGAAAAGCGGATGGTGGTGAATATTTACAAATTAAGAAATGTGCCATAGAAAGGAATATCCCACTAAATCGGAACGTGTGAAAAAGACTGCTGAGACTGCTGGCATATCGTTGGCTACGGTATATAACATTTTAAAAGAATATATTTTTTTAAATGAAATTAGATAATGTAATAGATAACACTGTGGAAAAAAATATTATAAACGTTGGTGGTTCCGAGTCCTCGGACTCTTCCACTGACAGTGAATAAAACTATGTATGTCATCTGAGTTTTATTTACTAATTTGTTACCAAATTCAAACTACATTAGAGCTTCCCAGACCGCCTACAATGGCGACAAATACTAAACGACGTTGCCGATGCGTAGGGTTGTCTTAGTATTGTTACATATCTGCTCAGTCTTTATGACACCGTGTCCGCTTTTATACCGATAGTTTTAATCCTTAAATTGCATGACTTTTGAAAGTATTGGGAGTGTATAATGTAAGCCAGATTAAATATGCAAATATTGTTAAATTTTAGACTGTAAACTTCATTAAATTCAGTAAATGTAAAATCGGTACGATATTAGTTACAAATAAAAAAAATACTTTGTTAAAAACCGCCAAACACTAAACGAAAACTTTCAATATATATCTTTTTTCTAAATTGCCGCCATCTTACTTATAAAACACTTATAACTTTTTTAAATACAGTTTTGCCAACAAATTAATAATAAATGTGAAAACTATGCGTTTAGCTATCGGTAAATATCAAATGATATGTATGTACATAAGTTCCGAGAAATTCAGTGGTATCGGCCGAAATCGAAGAAGGAAGGTTTACGACCACTGCTTCTTTGTTCGCCCGTTTGACAGATAATTCTAATCTTAAATAAAACGAAGTTTAGATAAGGTTGTGTCCCGATAAATACATGAAACATAATAAGGGTAGCCGTACCACATTTTTTTCCACGTCAGCCTTTCAAATAGTTATTTTATCTATTGAAATTGAGAACCTTTGTGGCAAGAAAGAAGCTTTTATTCGATATAAAAGAAACTCCTTATACGTATTGAAAATACGTTATTTAATACAGGAAGCGTACCAAGTGAATGTTTCGTAGTATTTTCAGCATGAAGAAAATATATCACACGTATTTCTCAAGGTACCTATGTAATAATAAGTTTATTTTTCTTAGTACATATATGAAATAAATTATATTAATAATAACATTAATCGAAATATTTAAGAAAATGAATGTTACCATGCCGCTAACTAAATAGCAGTGTTTGCACTGCTGTGTTTCTGTTTGGGGTAAGATAGCCGGTGTAATTACTGGAATAGATAGAGGCAGTCAATTTCTCAGGGTAGGCAGCGCATAGGCGATTTTTGATCCCTATATCCATGGGCCTCAGGTCCTCCTTTCCATCAGGTGGGCTGAGAGCTCAGTTGTCTACCTTCGTCACATAATACCTTCGTCGTCGTCGTATATATATATATCGTCGGCTACTTTGTGAAGGTGTAGTGGCTATATCAATTCGCAGTTGATGTTGATACCTCTCCTAACTACTGCTCGTTACTTCCTCGTATCTTTTCGTATAAAATGCCGATTTGCCCGGAACTGCAGGACATTATCGCTGTCGTTCTGTATATTATGGTAATAAATCTAACTTATTTTGTCGGGAACGCATTATTTTTTCCAGAATTAGCAGACTTGTAGAACAAGAGGTAAAAATATCATAATTATTTTAGCCTATAACGTCCACTGCCGACGATTTGATATGTTTATAGATTAACTAAGTATAGTCTAGTCAAAGGAATTCGTTTTTACCTATAGGTAAAATGGTATACCATTTCGCCTTTGGCAAAATTTATCAACTCGTCCAGCTTATTTATTATCGAAATACACTATAGGCAAGGCATTATTATGTTAGTTTACTTACGCACAAAAGCTCAGAAAATATAGTAAGGCAGTAGTATCGTCGCCAAGTCGAGCAAACAAGCTCGCGATTGTACCGCCCGATTTCTTGAAGCTATTCAGGTGACTTTCGGCATCCTGCCTATGTTATGATTTCCATATATTCTCAGAGCTATGGCTATGGACAGCGCTATGCTAGGAGTAGGAGTCTCTCTGCCAGATCGTATTAGAAATTACTAGCGACCCGCCCCGACTTCGCACGGGTACTATACCTACATAAAAACCTTCCTCTTGAATTGCTCTACCTATTTAAAGAAATCTCATCAAAATCCGTTGCGTAGTTTTAAAGATTTAAGCGTACAAAGGGACATAGGGACAGAAAAAGTGACTTTATTTTATACTATGTAGTGATATGTAGTGAAGCCATCCGCTGCAGAATCAAAGTAATGGATATAGCTCTCCGAATCGCTATACTGAAGTGGCAGTGGCGGGGCACATTGCACGTAGAACCAATGGCAGTTGGTGTAGAAAGGTTCTTGAGTGTCGGCCGTGTACCTTGGACTGATGACCTGGTCAAAGACTCAGGAGTCCGCTAGAAGCGGGTGGCGCAGGACCAGTCATTGTGGCAATCTTTGGGCGAGGCCTAAGTTCTGCAGTGGACGTCTTCGTTCGTCGGCTGCTTTGATGATAATGATAATGATATTCCCAGTAAAATTAGATTTTATTTTGTCGATTAATAACGTAGGTACTTAGGTATATCAAAGTTTCTTAGCCGTACAATTATACTGGTAAACTTTTAGCAGACCCACAAACAAGCTCCTTTCCTTATAAAAATACATCAACTGTACAAGTTGATTCAAATCGTTGATGAAACAGAATCATGTTGTTTTTAAAGTAAGTCGGAAAATATGTAGCCCTATGAACACTCTGGACATTTTAACATTAATACGACTTGGTTTTATATTAAAATAAATATGATAACTTCGTACGTATATACGTATGTACCTACCTGTTATAAGAAATTAGTTGCAAGTTGCGAGACTTAGATTTGATGACATAATTTAGTTTATGGCAGAATTACGCATTATAGTTAGTGTTAAAAAGATAATCAATTCCCAACGTAGGTAAACTACGAGTATCTTGAAAATAGTTTTGTTGACACTAAAAATTAACAATTAATAATTAGTTGTGTCATGGGACATATTTTTAAGCCTTTTTATATAAACATTAATTCGGATTCTTTCAATAGATATTTTTGCACTTGACTGTGCCTATCTAACTAAACTTAGGTACGACGTTAATATGATGACTATCCAAGATTTACAAAATGAAGTCACGATCTTTCAAAGCACAGTAGGGAAACCTCTTGTGCCTATCGTACTTGTATTTATTTTATATCTATAGATAGATACTATGGTATAATAGGTTTAGAAATCCGCTGGCGGTTTGTCGGCCATTTCCTTCAGGATTAACTCTCCGTACCGTAAGCAGACAGGAAAACTGCTATCTAAGGAAGAAAGTACGACATATTTCACGGCGTGGACACAGGATTACAGTTGAATTATGTCGGAGTGAACGGATCAAGTCGGTCATAGATTGTGTATAAATCGGCCAGATTGGTAAGGGAACAATTGAATTTAAGCTTTCGTGAGGCATAATAACTATAAATACAGGATGTAAGTCTAATACGGGCGAAGCTCTTAACGGGTGTTAGTTTAAGACATAATAAGTAGTTTAAGACATTTAGATAACTTTTACTTAAAATAAGAGCGACAAAATTATCCATACAAAGTAGAGCAACACACTCAAGTTAAACGCTCGTTGACAATTAATTTCAAAAGCAGATGTCATAACTGCCATATCAATAATAACAAATGTTCGTACCTACATTGCTGCTCCGAAAATCTTGAAAAAATTATCTAGGGGCGTAATTAAGTGTAACCTAAAAAAACACGTAATACATGATTACACTGATGAATTATATGCCTAGTTTAATTGATCGCCCGTATTAGATGTACACACGGTATAATTAAATGGTTAAACTTACATATATTTAGTCACTACACGCGACATGTTCCAGAGAACCTAGCTTGGAGTTTATCTCAACGAGCCCAGCGGGCTGCGCGACGAGCGTCAGTGTGCGCCGCGCTCGCGAGTTGCAAGGCGTGAACGCGGGCTCAATGCTTGATAATGGATCTCCGAAACGTGTCGCGTGTAGTGACTAAATACACGTGAGCTTAAGGGTGAAGACACATTTATCAGCATGCGTATGCATTTTGTCTAACAGTTTCTACGCATTGGTCGTTTAGTATGAAACGTGTAAGCATGCGTACGCGTGCGGAACGCTGGACGCTGTCCCATACTAAACTGACATTTTCTATAGACAAAATGCGTACGCATGCTGATAAATTGTGTCTTCACCCTTAACCGTTTAGTTTTATGTAGGTATAGGATTTTACAAGTCCATTATTACATAATGTACACCCGGTTTCGAAAACGGATCACATAATTATTCGTTATTCAATCAATTCATTCCAGAGCAGCACTTTTGGGGATCACGTCTATTTTATTTCTGAAAACCAAGATTACCTACTTGATGCGTATTTATAACAACCTTACCACTTTACTGTGCTACAAAGTAGTGGTCGGTATCTATGAATTGTTGTTGGTTTGTATTTGTATACTTGGTAGTAGTTGAAACATTGTAATTTTAACTGCTCCGCAACGTACTAAGCAATCAGAATTTCACATCGTAATGTTACATGACAGCTTCCACATTTTTAGTATAAAGTACAATGTGTTTTTTCAATGTACCGTACCTCAAACGGTTAGATTAAAATAAACCGGCCAAGAACATGTCGCGCCATGCTCAGTATTCCGTAATTATTCGAAAACGTCTGGACTAGACATGTGCGCCGCGCCGCCGCGCCGCCGCCGCCGATGATTTTTATTTATTTATTTATTTAAACTTTATTGCACAAAAGAAAATCTTAAAGTACAAAAGGCGAACTTAATGCCAAGGGCATTCTCTACCAGTCAACCTTAAGGCAAAGTAGAGAAGGTGTGGGCGGTGCTATCTTGGGTATGTAACAAGTAAACTGAAATAATATTAACAACAAACACATGACTCACTATAAAAATATATATATATTTATACACATTATAAAATATATTACAATTTTTCCACGCCGCCGCCGCCGATGAATCTGACCGGCGTGAAATCGGCGTGTCAAAAATGTTGATTTGTTTTTCAATTCTAATAATTAATAATTTTCCCCAGTAAATAAAAAGGTTTACCATTTGGTCGCGCACTTACCCCCTTATTCATAAACGTCTGTTAACATAACAAGCCGCTTATAATTGTTTGTCCCTTTCGGTCTTAACAATGTGTCCATAAGAGCAAAAGGGACAAACAATACTTAGCGGCTTGTTAAGTTAGCAGACGTTTATGAATAAGGGAGTAAGTTTTTATATAAAGGTCTATTCAGAGTAAACGAGCATTCGCTATTCTAACCCCCTACTCTACGAAATTCAATCGTTACACAAAACGTGATTTGTTGTTTTCGTAGAGTGGGGGATAGAATAGCGCATGCTCGTTTGGTCTGAATGCACCTTTAACAGAATCACTTCAAAATGCATCGTAAACCACATGCTTGTAACAATATAAAGTGAACCCATGAGCAATATACATTTTTCATGCTATGTTAAAGCTAGCAAACAAAGTCGAAACGTGAAGTTGCCTGCGTCGACAAAAGCATAGGTATGTTTTCGGTGAGATCGAGAGTTTCTTTCTATGGACAATTTCAGCCGGAGATTCAAGAGCCAAGGTATCCTGACCTTACACCGAACATATCCAGGACATAAGTCTGTGCAACATTAAGATGGTCCTGAAGTCCTGAAACAACCAGAGTGAAAACGGAAAAAACGGAACTTCTAAGAGCGAGTGTAACACCGGTACTTTAAGTCATCCAGAAGCTCTTGTCTAGCATTTTCCGAGGGAAAACGTCTGATACATGGAACAGAGGCAAGTTGGTGTTGTTCGTCAAAAAAGGTAATATTACCACCCTTTTGGAAAACTAGACCCGTAACGTTTCTGAGCCATGTTTTTAAATTGTTTTCAAGGGACATGACTGCGTGTGTATATGTGGAACACGGACTCGATGTTTCTAGCCTCCATAATAAGCCGGATCCCAAGGAAGCTATAGGTTAGACCCATAATTCGCATCCATATGCCGCAGCAAATTATACAAAGGACTGAAGAGTATAATTTCCAATTATGCTTTGCGATTGTTAACTATGAGAAAGCCTTCGGTTCAGTAATTGAGTCTTCAGCGATGACTATCGGCACATCAAAGTGTTGAAGTATTAATATAGTAACACCACAACAAGGGCGTCACCTCCAAGTAATTTAAAGCGAGGCCGAAGGTCGAGCTCCGAGCAAATCGAGCTACCAAGCGTTCAACAACCCCAGTTATTAATAAGCCGAGCCTGAGGGCCGAAGGCCCGATGGCGAGGCCGCGAAGGATCGAGGTGGTCTATGCGCGAGCCCGACGGGCAAGCTCACGCGGTGAAACTGCACTTCCTAACTGTCTTAACAAGCTTCGAACCACAGGGAAGACCGCAGGCCGAGCTCCGCGTAGGGCCGAAAGCCCGAAGCGTTCAACACAGGCGAGCCAGCTCGCGAGGCCGAAGGCCGAGCTGCTGGAGTCCAGTGATCCCATGCTACGCAATGAAAAAGTGTAACATGAAAATGAATCGGAGGTCCGCAGGCCCGACTGCCAGAGTTCAGTGCTCCCATGCTACGCAATGAAAAAGTGTAACATGAAAACGAATCGGAAGGCCGAGCTGCCAGAGTCCAGTGCTCCCATGCTACGCAATGAAAAAGTGTAACATGAAAACGAATCGGAAGGCCGAGCTGCCAGAGTCCAGTGCTCCCATGCTACGCAATGAAAAAGTGTAACATGAAAATGAATCGGAGGGGTAAGTAATATAACGTATACGAACTTATGCTATATAAATCATAACGTATAAATTCAGTTTGTATAAATGTATA
The DNA here is from genome assembly GCA_025490895.1 of Thaumatotibia leucotreta. Lineage (NCBI taxonomy): Eukaryota > Metazoa > Arthropoda > Insecta > Lepidoptera > Tortricidae > Thaumatotibia > Thaumatotibia leucotreta. The sequence continues at coordinate 6,436 of JALPQI010026448.1, read as the reverse complement.
ATGCCTAACGTGTAATAAATATAACGTATAAAAGGTATAATTATTAAATGAATAATTGTAAAATGTATAATGAACGTAACATATAATATCGTTTACGATAACGATTAATTAGTATAACATTGAAATAATCTAATATACAAAACAACTATCTTACACAAAATATAAGCGCCTACGATTTTTTTAATTATTAAACTATAGAATTATCATTATATTTAATTTGAATTGATTTACTATTTATCCGTATATTAAGCCGTATCCGTATAGGAAGCGATTTAGACTTGGGAACTGGTCGACGAAGCCCCGCTGCGCGGGGCTTCTATTTCTGCTCTAAGGGATAAAAGTTACCTAACGAACCTATCCAGGTTAGAGTAGGAGAGGTACAATTTTTTTATTTTTTAATGCGGGGGGCTCCGCCCCCCGAGCCCCCCTTTTTTGGTTTCGCAAGGATGAGGATGCGTAAACAATTAATTAAAAGTAAGTAGGTCTTTTATTTACCCGGGAAACTACGCTCGAAACCTAACCAATCCAAGTCGGTTTTACCCTGATTTATTACTTGGATTGGTTAGGGTTCGAGACTAGAACGGATTGAAAAGGGTAAGTAATATAATGTATACGTTTTTGTAGAACTTAACCTAATTTACTTTTCTGGCAGTTATATTTATATCGTTATATCAGATTTTAGTATATGTTTTAACTTTTATACCTTTATATTGATATATGAAACGGAATTCGTTAATATGTACGTTAGACTAAACAACGGTATATATTATTAGCGTTATATTATTTTTGTATTATACTATTTGGAAATAGATGTTTAATACATTATACCTAACGTTAGTATACGTTATGAACGTTTGTAAACTGTAATTATACTAAAAGTGCGTATTCATTATGATACGCACCCGAATCGGAGGGCCGCAGGCCCGACTGCCAGAGTCCAGTGCTCCCATGCTACGCAATGAAAAAGTGTAACATGAAAACGAATCGGAAGGCCGAGCTGCCAGAGTCCAGTGCTCCCATGCTACGCAATGAAAAAGTGTAACATGAAAACGAATCGGAGGGCCACAAGCCCGACGGTTCGTTTCAACAATCTGCGAAGGCCGAGCACCGCGTAGGGCCGAAGGCCCAAAGCGTCTCTCAGAAACGTGACAGCTCGCGAGGCCGAAGGCCGACCTGCCAGAGTCCAGCGAACGATTCCACGAACCGAGACAAAAGTAAAAACTATTACAAAAACAATAATAAAAAAAAGAAAATAAAAACAAATCTCCAGTCCATCCTCTAGGCGACAAAAAGAGAGGCCCGCGAGGCCCTTGGTCACAGAGCAAAAAAACTAGTTGATATAGTAACGCCACAATGTTAGTCCGGATACAGAAACAGAGCATTAACACGTTTCCGTTGCGAAGAGGCGTAACACACACGTAAATGACCTTATTTCTCCGAAACTGTTTACTGCCGCAATGGAAGACGTCTTTAAGAGATGGAGTGTAAGATTTTTATTTTAAGTTTGTATTTTTACTAACATTAGTGTAATTAATTATTTATTTCTATGGATACCTGGTGTCTGAAAATAAAGATTTTCATTTCATTTAAGTTCCTGGGATGGCAAACAACTGGTATGACCATATATAGTGAATACATCACTCACCTTCGGTTTGCCGACGACATCGTAGTCATGCCAAGCCAATAGAGGAACTCAGCACGATCCTCTATGACCTCTAATGGGGCTCCTAACGAGTAAGCGCAAAAATGAACATGGATATGATGGGCAAAACGAAACTTATGCCAAATGCCAGTCTCTGTTGACTCTCCGAACTCTTTACTCCGAGTTGTTTACTTGTACGCCTACGTTGGACATGAAGTCCAATTTAGTAAGTTCAACTTCGAGAAAGATATCAACAGGCCGAATTCAACTCGTTGGACAGCGTTTGGGAAACTATGCAATTTATATTCGTCCGACATACCGCATTGTCATAAGACGAAAGTCAGTATTGAGTTAAGACGTTGAAACGTGGTTCTTTACTATTGACCTTGGTGCTTAGCCAAGTTGCCAATCGCTAGCGCTTGCTAGCGCATCGTAGTTTTCCCTCTTTGTCGCACTATTATGAAGGAGTGACAGAGAGGGATAACTACGATGTGCTAGCAACCGCTAGCGATTGGCAACTTGGCTAAGCATCCTTATCTCAAAAGGCAAAGTCGCTCGACGAGCTATAGAGCTATGGTCGGAGTTTTTCTACTTTATCCAATCCAAAATGTTGAGATCAGGTCTGGAGACGAACTAAAGTCATAGCCCTCCAGATTAGCAAGCTGAAGGGGCAATGGGGAGGCCATATTGATAGAAGCCTACGGTCTGGAAAAAGGAGCGTTGTCGTCCGCCCACAAGATGGACCAACGACCTTATGGTGATCGCCGGGAGTCGCTGGATGCAGGTCGCTTCTAACCAGCATAAATTGAGGTTCAAAGGGGAGGTCTATATTTAGCAGTGGACGTCTTATCTTATGGCTGAAATTATTATGATGATACTTTGAAGAAGTTTCTATGTTTTATGGTGACGTACATACTTCAATTACTTAAATATAGTACGTTTAGACCACATTCCTGAGTGACAGCTATGTTTCGAATTCCGTCGAGGTCACGCCGATTTCACGCCGATCACGCCGCCGCCGCCGGTCAAAAAACCATCGGACGCCGCCGCCGACGATTTTCCGATCGGCGCACACCGTCTAGACCGACTATGCTCGAAATAGTTTTATTCTAAAGTATTATGTAAGCTTAATATGCATATCTTTTTTTATATTTTTCACAAAAGTTTGTTTTTTTTTATTCTAAACCGGTAATCTCCAAAAATTTTGACTTCACAAAAAAACGACCCTTGATCTTTTTAAAATACCTATGCAACGATACTCCACGCAATACGTTATCAGTAAAATAAAAAAATCATCCCCACTTTACGTGTACAGGAGGTACGCGAGATGTACTAAATTGCAGATTTGTAGTACTAAGGGCTAGTGAGCTATGCTGCAGACGTTATACACAAAGGACTTAGCGAAACTATAATGGTTTCTCGTTTACACCGGAAACTCTTAAAATTAGCAACTTTGGAGTAAGTATTCATAATACTTTTGAGATTGGAATATTTCTCGGAACGGGATTACATTTTGTTAAATATCTCAAGATATAATTTATATCATTTTCAATTACGCTTTATAACATAACACGAAAACCTAAGACTGGTTGCATTGCAGTTATCGGTTAAATCAGAGGACGGCAAAATTCTAAATCCTTGCAAGTAAAGATTCTGCGACTCTCACCTCACCACGCGTGACCGGCGACTTTCTGAAACGAAATTCCCGAGACCTGACGCAACAGCTGCTGACTGAATATTTCCACAAAATTTTCTTTCAATTCTCACATTTTTAGAATGTCTATTTTACATATTCGTCGTTTGTTTCATTTGAATTCTGCCCAGTCTTTCGCCGATGCAGAAAGTATTTCAGTTATTTCTCGTTGGTCGGAGCGGAAAGTTAAACAGCGATTAACTGCGAGAGTTGGTGAAGAATTCCCTTTGATTGCGTATAAAAAACACGCGGCTGAACTGTAGTCTGCCGGAAACCTTAATGCTTTTTTGAAAGTTAGGGAACTAATTAAAAGTTGAACACCTCTTGTTGGTAACGCGAGGTGTAGCCGCCGCCCGCGCCCGTTCGCAAATTAGTTTCAGTTTACATGTTCGACCGATTTACCTTTGCAACACTTTCGATTAGTGTTCAAAGCTAATTTAGCGATCATTATTTAATGTTTCGTGTTTATTATATTTCACGGTCTAAAACGAATTCCTTGGTTGATGTGTAATAGTACATTACATCAGAGGCCGGAATATAGGTAACGAGGCCGGGAATCCGTTTTCACGCCGAGGCATGTTGTCTTTTCCCAAACATACAAAGAAATACAAAAAAAACAATGACAATGTTGTCGAAATTAAAAAAAGTTACTTTGCAGGCCTTAGGGCCTCAAAAGTGTTATGAAATTCCATTTCCATCCGAGTGAGTTACTGCGCCCTAAAAGCGATACTTCGGAGTCTATTTTAAGGAACGTAAAGACAATATTTGATTGCATGTTTGAGAAAAGTATTTTTACTAACGAAGTTGGCAAAACAACAATATTATGCATAGGACATACGTAGTAGGTACAACCTACTGGCTATATCGTTCGATCGTTCCACGATCGTATCAATCGCGAAGAAAAATTAACCGTTTCTCAAAATTAACTTTTAATAACATGACAATATGAACCAAAGCACGCGTTTTCGTGGGTGAAAATATCTATATTGTTGAAAAATTGCTAAAACAAACCAGGTCTGTGAACTTTGTGAATAGGTACTTAACTACGGGAGCTAAAATGATCAGAATTGTCATTACATTTCTAATTATTCGTCGAAAATTCACTCGCCACGTTTATGATTGTCAGCGTCAAACCACGAAGAAAGGTCGGCATCATAAATTTACACCATACCGTAGCACACGCAAATTTACATAGCAGATACAGTAAGTAAATATCGTTAAATAAAACAATTATTATTCTTTAAAGTTTTTTTTTTTTTATACCACGTCGGTGGCAAACAAGCATACGGCCCGCCTGATGGAAAGCAGTCACCGTAGCCTATGGGCGCCTGCAACCTCAGGGTGTCACATGCGCGTTGCCGACCCAATAAAAATAACGTTGGCACAACAAAGTGGCTCCACTCCACCTGATCGTAAGTGAAAAGTAGAACCCAAATCGCGGCGGCAACGAACAGGAGACAATCAGTAACCTGTTAGTTGCCACCGCCTTGCTGGCCCGCTAGATGCTGGTAAATACACCGGCTGACCCCGAAACACGGCAAACACGAAGGTAAGTCATTTCACGGGCGTTTACACCGAATGTACGGTGGTAGCCAACCAGGCGGGTACTAGTAAAAATACCCTACCACCGGCTGAGAAGCTGGTTACTCAGTATTTCCCTTAGTCGACTCCTACGACACCCACGGGAAGAGAGGGGCGGTGATTTTTGTATTCTTACTCCGTCACCGCACGGAGAAAAAAAGTTGGTGTAATTACATTAAAATTAAATAATATTGAACGTTGAGCCGCGTGGCGGCGGCAGTAAAAATACGCTTGTCACCACCCCAACTATTCCCGTGGGTGTCGTAACGTAAGAGTCGACTAAGGGATTGAAGTGTCATTGACCATTTGTTTATTGAAGATTCATGATTGGCAGCAGCATCTTTAATATCATAGTGGACACCTTACTGCGATTGCCAACCCGCCCCCTGCGTTGCAATTATGGTCCTCCTGAATACGTACACGCATTAGTAATATGAGAGGACTATGTTCAGCAGTTGGCTCAAATGGGCTGATGATGTGTGTGTGTTGTGTAATTACATAATTTGCACGACATCATATCGTATAATTATCTTTTTGGATAAAGAATTACTAACGTCGCAAACGCCACTTGTCCTAAATTAGTGGCTCCAGCAGTGACTTTGGTAATTTGGGAAAATAGACGAGGTTGGACTAAAACTTTGGTCTGACATTTTAATGGCTTTTGTTCAGTTGATGACGTTAACTCCTAGCATGCCAATGCACGACTGCAAGTAAGCTATTCGTAGGAAATTAATTGGGTAGATTGAAAAAACATTGTATGTGGGTGAATCAACTTTTTTCTGTCTGTTATTGCCATGGTTACGGTCGCCTGAGTTACGCTGGTTTTATGCAAAATTATGCTACTTAAACTATGCAAACATACATTTTTCTGGTGTTAATAAGCCCTTTCCTTAATGGGCCACCTATAGACATGCACTCCTTGCATGTTTGCCTAATTTAAGTAGCATAATTTTGCATAAAACCAGCGTGACTAAGGCGACCGTACCTAACCATGGCAATAACAGACAGAAAAAAGTTGATTCACCCATGTACCTATGTACATAGTTTGAATAAAAATAAAAACGACGGTCCAGTCCATTATGAAATGGTAGTTATTTATGGCATATACAAAGTATGTAAATAACTTCGTAACACAAAAATGTGACTTTAAGTTTTGCTTTCCTGCTCTTGGGCTTTAACTGTGTACCAAATTTTTGTAGCATTCGACCCAAATAACTCGTTGTCGTGAGTAATATTAGAAACTTACACATTCATCATGCCGTTTTGATAACTTAGTAACTGCTGTCTTGATCTTACAACCTATTTATTAAAAGTAATGTTATGTATCTACATGTACAGTCAAAGACAAAATAAGGTGTACACAAAAATGTTCAAAAATATGTCCTAATGCACTCTAAAATAATTCTGTGTAATAAGAACGTCGTAACATATTTATGAGCGGATTCTTTCAATACTTATTTTTGCACTTGATTGTAACCTACACAAGCACGACAAAACGTTTCTTTGCTCCCTGTACGATA
>JALPQI010026444.1:0-13514 GCA_025490895.1 Thaumatotibia leucotreta | reverse complement strand
ACGCCTTTATTACCATAACGATACAGGCGTGTTCAGATATTTATGACCGCTCCGGACGCTACGACGAAATAAGACTAAAATGTTTGAGCGGGTGGAATTTTGTAACTCAATTGTGAATCACATAGCCGCTGCCGTCGTCAGTTAGATGACTAAGTAGGTATTTCTATTATTTGTTGTTTGGTAGGTACTTGTTAGAAGAAAAGAAAAGAAAGAAAGAAAAAACATTTATTTGTGACACAACATAGACATTACGACAATAACATAAAATAAACATAAATGTAAGTAAACTAAGTGCTACATAATGGTCTCCAAGCATATTGCTGGGCTGTAATCACAGCCCAGCGCTGGTCTTCCATACTGCGGGCTGGCTGGTGTTACTGTTTTTAGCTAATTTCTTCTCTCGAGTCTCCTTCAGTCGGATCTGAGGATGCCAGCACTACCAGCAGTTCTACGTTGTCCTGGACTGATGATATTCCTGTCGTATTAACTATTTCATTTCTATACTCTATCGTACATGTATTAAAATAACCCAATTTCCGACCATCTTAGCTTGTTTCTTCTCTCGTGTTTCTTTCAGCCGAATCTAATTGAGAATGCCAATCAGTATCTTGTCTACATTGTGTTTATTTCTATGAACTATTTTGTCATTTATCATTTATTACACATACATTAAAATTACCTGCTTCCGAACTTTTTTTGTTTGTTCCTTCTCTCGGGTCTCGTTCAGCCAGATTTGCTTAAAAATTCCGACCTGCAGCTCTCGCACATTATGCGGGATCAATATTAATGTTTACATGAACTATATTATCTTCTACCTTTTTAACATTACCTGTTTCCCAATCTTCTTAGCTTGTTTCTTCTCCCGTGTAGAGACACGGGCTGAAGGAGTTCAGCCGGATTTGTTTTAGAATTCCGACTAGCTCTTCACAAATGTACATGGGATCTATAATGTTTATTTGAACTAGATTATCTTCTACCGTTTTAAAATTACCTGTTTCCCAACCTTCTTAGCTTGTTTCTTCTCCCGTGTCTCCTTCAGCCGGATTTGTTTGAGGATGCCAACTAGTAGCTCGTCCACATTGTGCTGGATGCCAGATGATGTTTCTATGAACTTGCAGTCGCGGGATGTTGCCAGCGCTTTGCCCTCTGCCACAGACAAAACAAAACATGAGACTTGGAATAACGTTCCTTTCACACATTCTATATTAATAAATCCGTTATTTACCTAAAATTCACATCATCAGACCTCTCCTATTAACTATGCGTATAGATAGACGCATTAGAAGGTGGCCCATGGAAGTAAGGGGCAAGTGGATTGGCCATTGCAGTAATGTGTCCACTATGATGACGCTGCTGCCTATCATCAATCATCTATCAAAGAATGATCAGTGACACTTTAATGATTAAAGAGTCACTGATTATTCTTTAATAAACGAGTAATGCATTAAAGTTTAATCCATTACTCGACTCTAAGATACCCACTGATACCTAGTTATCTAAAAAGGAGAGAAGCACGGAGACGATTTTGCTTTAACATGCGATCTTACCTACTGTGACCTTCATTTAACCACAACAACTGAAATCTGTTTGTATTTACTAGAAACAGTTCAGCTTCTACATCAATTAGGACGTATCTAACTAAACCTCAGCCGATAATACCTGCCAATTAAGCCGATTAGGCCAAGAGCTTTTTAATCCCCAGTTAAGAATATTTTTAACCTTTAGTGGGCGTTTTCATTTCACAAAACGTTGTTGAAATCACTTTGTTATTTAATTTGGACAAGTTTGGGCTTGTTCTACTCAGGATCACGAGCTCTTTCGATTCTAATAGGAATAAAAAAAGTGCCTCAAAATGTTTTTTTTCCATTATGATACCGTTTTTTGATAGATGTTCAAAGGCGGTAGTGTAACGGAATGAATGAAAACTGTATGAAAATGATGACGTTTTTTTCTCCTAACAGAATCGAAAGAGCTCGTGATTCTGAGTCGAATAAGCCTAAACTTGTCCAAATGTAATACCAAAGTGATTTAAACAACGGTTTGTAAAAACGCCCTAGTATGCGTTAGCGTCAAAGAGTTCAAATAAGTTAAATTTTATTTGACGGCTATTTCATAATGTCAAATTGTAATGAAGCAGATCTGCTACTGCTACTAAACATACGAAAGGGTAAGTCAGAAAAAATCCTTTTGGTTTTTACTGACGAACGGTATACACGGCATGATACTACAAAAACATTATTGCCTAAGAACTATAGTTCCGATAATAATAATAATGCCGATAATAATGACCAGTTCTAACTAGTTTGAAACCATTTTAAAATACAAACCTACAAATACCTACCTACAAATCTCATAACATGTATTTACATAAAGTCACTTAGTGACATAATTAGGTACCTACTAAGTTGTATAAAGACCTGCTCTAAATTTATGAATCAGTTTCATATTTTTTATGCCATCGCTAGAGAAGGCTGGTATTGTAATGTAATAATTATTGTATTTTCTATACAGTAATTCGCCAGACGGGACTATACTCAAGAGGCTTTCCATTACTGTGTTGACTTAGGATTGTTTGAGAAAAACTTGAACTTGCCCAGTAATATTTATCAAAGATATTACTTACACGTGGAGCTAGCACAATTGTACTGTAAAAATATTAAGTAACCTCTTTTTCTGCAATCGTATGTCGACAAGCGATACGTAATAAACGTATGAGAATGACAGATACGAACGAAAAGTCAATGTGACCATTTCCATTGATTATGATTGTCACGTGACTTATCGCTTATCGTATACGATTGTAGAATGGCATCTTGGCTAGGCCTACTAGTGTCGCAAAATATCTGTGAGCAAAGGTAATCATTTACCCTCCGTCACTTCTTTTGCTTCCTATAGTACATTCTAGACCTTCGATTTCGATTTGCTCCGTCTAAAGCCGTCAGCTAACTGACTGTACGGCTTTAGACCATATTCCATATTTATAGAACATATTCACCACTATACATGATTAACAGCCCTATACTGCGAGTCTTCTAGACACTCGCTTAAATTATAAAATTACCTGCCTTAGTATTTTCCGATACGACCATCAGACATTTTGGAAAATAACATATACACACATCAGAAAATTGCTGATGATACGAGTGTCAGTGAGAGGAGGAAATAGTACATTACGACACAAGTGCGAAAAACATGAAATTCGAAACGAGTGGCGATGTTTTAAATCGACACGAGTTACGAATTTCGTTTTTGCACGTGTCTTGTACTACGTTTTTTAGTACAGATGGCCCTCCGAAGTCCGAAGTTTCAAACCTGACGTAAAATAACACACTTCTCGCACTAGAGGCTAAAAAATACACCATCTGTACTAAAAATTATATTTTATAGCATACATAAATTATATTTTATGGCAAATGGCATAAATAAAGCTCACTAATTGTGTTGGCGGCTCATATTTATATTGATCTGAGGTCTGCAACATTTATCATTATCAAGTAATTGAAAGCGACTGGTGTCGCAAAATTCCTAGTCTCTTTGAAGATTATGTAACCTCACTCCACCATGAACAGTCTCCAACTGAGAAAACTTACTTATGTAAGCCTCCGTAGCCTAGTTGGTAGTGACCCTGCTTTCAAAGCTGGAGGTCCTAGGGTCGAAATCCGGCAAGGGAAGAAAAGTGCTTGGTCCCACTTAAAAGTCCGGCAACTCAACTGTAACGACTTGTCTTTCGATTCCATGGGACATAAACAGCTCACCATTGGTGGAGACCTGGCGGGCTCTAGCCAGGTCCGCCTTGTTGCCAACCAGCACCACTGTCCGCTCCACCGTGAACAGCTCCCGCGCCAGGTACGCCAGCACCTCTCCGGCTCGGGTGAACGAGCTCTTGGCTACCACGGAGTAGATGACCACGTATGCGTGGGGCTCGCAGGTTGATGTACGGTTTCATGGGCAAATGATCACAACGGAAGACCAGCATAAAAGCTGAGCCACTGTTTTTTATGTCTATTTTAGAATCTTACGAAAGTCATCAGATTTATTTGTGATTTTTATGCTATAAATAAACAGCTCACAGTAGATAAATGCCCCAAATAAACATTTATCAGTAGGCGAAAGACAGTTCCGTGACAGTTATCAAGTACCTAATTCAAAGTGACTGGTGTTGCAACATTCCTAGTCTTGCAACCTCACTCCGCAGTGGACAGTCTTCAACTGAGAAAACTTACTTATGTAAGCCTCCGTAGCCTAGTTGGTGTAGCCTAGTGACCCTGCTTGCAAAGCTGGAGGTCCAAGGGTCGAAATCAGGCAAGGGAAGAAAAGTGCTTGGTCCCACTAAAAAGCCCAGCAACTCAACTGTAACGACTTTTTTCGACTCCTTGGGAGGACATAAACAGCTCACCATTGGTGGAGACCTGGCGGGCTCTAGCCAGGTCCGCCTTGTTGCCGACCCGCACCACTGTCCGCTCCACCGTGAACAGCTCCCGCGCCAGGTACGCCAGCACCTCTCCGGCTCGGGTGAACGAGCTCTTGGCCACCACGGAGTAGATGACCACGCATGTGTGAGTTTTAACGATATGCCATTCCTGATAACCTACCCAAAGCTGTATGGGGAACATTCCCAAACGGTAACTTTTCCTACAGTAGTATTGGGAATATACCGGCAACGGCAATCTCTATTTGGGTTCATACATTGATTGGCATTTCTGTGACAGTCTGTGACAGTTATCAAGTAATTTAAAGCGACTGGTGTCACAACATTCCTAGTCTCTTTGAAGATTATGTAACCTCACTCCACCCTGAACTGTCTTCAAGTGAGAACCGTCAAAATCCGGCGAGAGAAGAAAAGTTTGTACACACTAAAAGTCCAGCAACTCAACTGTAACGGCTTGCCTTTCAATTCCATAGGACATAAACAGCTCACCATTGGTGGAAACCTGGCGGGCTCTAGCCAGGTCCGCCTTGTTGCCGACCAGCACCACTGTCCGCTCCACCGTGAACAGCTCCCGCGCCAGGTACGCCAGCACCTCTCCGGCTCGGGTGAACGAGCTCTTGGCCACCAGGGAGTAGATGACCACGTATGTGTGAGGTTTAGCGATATGCCATTCCTGATAACTTACTCAAAGCTGTACGGGGAACATTCCCAAACGGTAACTTTTCCTACAGTAGTATTGGGAATATAACGCCAACGGCAATCTCTATTTGGGTTCATACATTGATTGGCATTTTTGTGACAGTTTGATAATTGAAAGCGATCGGTGTCCCAAAATTCCTAATCTCTTTGAAGATTGTGTAACCTCACTCCACCCTGACCTGTGTTCAAGTAAGAAAACTTACTTATGTAAGCCTTCGTGGCGTTGGTGCTGCTTGGAAAGCTGGAGGTTCCGGTTCCGAGTCAAAATCCGGCGAGGGAAGAAAAGTGCTTGATTCCACTAAAAAGCCCAGCAACTCAACTGTAACGACTTGTCTTTCGATTCCATGGGACATAAACAGCTCACCATTGGTGGAGACCTGGCGGGCTCTAGCCAGGTCCGCCTTGTTGCCGACCAGCACCACTGTCCGCTCCACCGTGAACAGCTCCCGCGCCAGGTACGCCAGCACCTCTCCGGCTCGGGTGAACGAGCTCTTGGCTACCACGGAGTAGATGACCACGCATGCGTGGGGCTCGTAGGTTGATGTACCGTTTTATTGGCGAATGGTCACAACGGGAGACCAGCGCTGGCTTTGCTAACATAAACGCTTAGTTGTGACAATTTCGTAGCTATGATTCTTTTTTGTCTTTGATTGATTATGCCGTTTGTACTTATTTGTCGTAATTAAGTGTTTTGTTTCTACTTGGTTCCACCATAATTTTATTTTTAATGCTTAGATTTGGAATCGCCAACTGTGTAAAAACACAGATAGCTCTAGAAACTTCCTCATTATTAAACGATTAAAAACCTTCAAGAAAGAGTATCTCATCTGAAACAAACATTTTCTCTAGGGAAGAAAAGTGCTTGGTCCCACTAAAAAGCCCAGCAACTCAACTGTAACGGCTTGTTTTTCGACTCCTTGGGAGGACATAAACAGCTCACCATTGGTGGAGACCTGGCGGGCTCTAGCCAGGTCCGCCTTGTTGCCGACCAGCACCACTGTCCGCTCCACCGTGAACAGCTCCCGCGCCAGGTACGCCAGCACCTCTCCGGCTCGGGTGAACGAGCTCTTGGCCACCACGGAGTAGATGACCAAGCATGCGTGGGGCTCGCAAGTTGATGTACGGTTTCATGGGCAAATTATCCCAACTGAAGACCAGCATAAAAGCTGAGCCACTGTTTTTTATGTCTATTTTAGAATTTTACTAAAGTCATGAGATTTATCTGTGATTTTTATGGCATAAATAAACAGCTCACAGCAGATGAATGCCCCAAATAAACATTTATCAGTGGGCGAAAGACAGTAAAGTTCTGTGACAGTTATCAAGTACCTAATTCAAAGTGACTGGTGTTGCAACATTCCTAGTCTTGCAACCTGACTCCGCCGTGGACAGGACAGTCTTCAACTGAGAAAAATTACTTATGCAAGCCTCCGTAAGCTAGTTGGTGGTGACCCTGCTTGCAAAGCTGGAGGTCCTAGGGTCGAAATCAGGCAAGGGAAGAAAAGTGCTTAGTCCCACTAAAAAGCCCAGCAACTCAACTGTAACGACTTGTTTTTCGACTCCTTGGGAGGACATAAACAGCTCACCATTGGTGGAGACCTGGCGGGCTCTAGCCAGGTCCGCCTTGTTGCCGACCAGCACCACTGTCCGCTCCACCGTGAACAGCTCCCGCGCCAGATACGCCAGCACCTCTCCGGCTCGGGTGAACGAGCTCTTGGCCACCACGGGGTAGATGACCACGCATGCGTGGGGCTTGCTAGTGTCGCAAAATATCGGTGAGCAAAGGTAATCATTTACTTCTGTCACTTTTTTTACTTTCTATAATATATTCTAGATCTTCGTTTTCGATTTGCTCCGTCTAAAGCCGTACTATTCACCACTTTTACATGATTAACAGCCCTACACTGCGAGTCTTCTAGACACTCGCTTAAATTAAAAAAAACCTGCCTCAGTATTTCCCGATACGACCATCAGACATTTTGGAAAAGAACATATACACACATCAGAAAATTGCTGATGATACGAGTGTGAGAGAAGGAACATTATAGTCATCAGATTCTGCGCTTTTTATGGCATACATAAAATGCTCACCATTGGGGGAGGCTCATATATTGATAGGCAGGTCTATGACAGTTATCAAGTAATTGAAAGCGACTTATGTACCAAGATTCCTAGTTTCTTGTTTCTTAAGTACGGTACCACGGCCGAATCCCGGCGAGGGAAAAAAAGTGCTTGGTCCCACTAAAAAGCCCAGCAACTCAACTGTAACGACTTGTTTTTCGATTCCATGGGACATAAACAGCTCACCATTGGTGGAGACCTGGCGGGCTCTAGCCAGGTTCGCCTTGTTGCCGACCAGCACCACTGTCCGCTCCACCGTAAACAGCTCCCGCGCCAGGTACGCCAGCACCTCTCCGGCTCGGGTGAACGAGCTCTTGGCCACTCGGAGTAGATGACAACGCATGTGTGAGATTTAGCGATATGCCATTCCTGATAACTTACCCAAAGCTGTACGGGGAACATTCCCAAACGGTAACTTTTCCTGCAGTAGTATTGGGAATATACCGGCAACGGCAATCTCTATTTGGGTTCATACATTGATTGGCATTTCTGTGACAGTCTGTGACAGTTATCAAGTAATTGAAAGCGATTGGAGTTGCATAATTCCTAGTCTCTTTGAAGATTATGTAACCTCACTTCCACCCTGAACTGTCTTCAAGTGAGAAAACTTACTTATATAAGCCTCCGTGGCGTTGGTAGTGAGTAGTGACCCTGCTTGGAAAGCTGGAGGTCCGGTTTCGCGTCAAAATCCGGCGAGGGAAGAAAAGTGCTTGTAACCACTAAAAGTTCAGCAACTCAACTGTAACGACTTGTCTTTCGATTCCATGGGACATAAATAGCTCACCATTGGTGGAGACCTGACGGGCTCTAGCCAGGTCCGCCTTGTTGCCGACCAGCACAACTGTCCGCTCCACCGTGAACAGCTCCCGCGCCAGGTACGCCAGCACCTCTCCGGCTCGGGTGAACGAGCTCTTGGCTACCACGGAGTAGATGATCAAGCATGCGTGGGGCTCGCAGGTTGATGTACGGTTTCATGGGCAAATGATCACAACGGAAGACCAGCATAAAAGCTGAGCCACTGTTTTTTTATGTCTATTTTAGAATCTTACTAAAGTCATCAGATTTATCAGTGATTTTTATGGCATAAATAAACAGCTCACAGCAGATGAATACCCCAAATATCAGTGGGCGAAAGACAATTCTGTGACAGTTATCAAGTACCTAATTCAAAGTGACTGGTGTTGCAACATTCCTAGTCTTGCAACCTCACTGAACTCCACCGTGGACAGTCTTCAACTGAGAAAATTTACTTATGTAAGCCTCCGTAGGCTAGTTGGTAGTGACCCTGCTTGCAAAGCTGGAGGTCCTAGGGTCAAAATCAGGCAAGGGAAGAAAAGTGCTTGGTCCCACTAAAAAGCCCAGCAACTCAACTGTAACGACTTTTTTCGACTCCTTGGGAGGACATAAACAGCTCACCATTGGTGGAGACCTGGCGGGCTCTAGCCAGGTCCGCCTTGTTGCCGACCAGCACCACTGTCCGCTCCACCGTGAACAGCTCCCGCGCCAGGTACGCCAGCACCTCTCCGGCTCGGGTGAACGAGCTCTTGGCCACCACGGAGTAGATGACCACACATGCGTGGGGCTCGTAGGTTGATAGGCAGTTCTCCACCTGTAATATAAATGTGCATTGTAGTAATAGTTTAAGAATACTACTTTTGATAAAATACGCTAAGTCACAACTCAGGACAACAATCAGAAACAACTCAGGACAGAGCATTCTGATGAAGACAGACTAGGAGAGCCCTCCAAATGATGGGATGAGGCTTGGCTCAGTGAGAGCGACTTTAAATCTTTCTTTAATTTAATCAATTGTGAGCATCAGTTGCTTTGTTTGTAACGCAGGTGAGAGCATTCATTTATGTGTTTATATATTTTGTTTCTTGGTCATGGTTCTTTTTTATTCATTTATGTATGTATGTGTAAGCCTAATGTCCTGGCCACGACATTGGTCTAAGGCGACCAGCGGCGAGCGAATCCATGAGGAGCGGGATGCCGATATGGGTACTCCCTCTCGCACGTATGGTTTTCCGCTAAGCCGGTCGCTTTTTGGACCAATGGCCAGGGCATTAGGCCTGAGTGGCGAGCGGGAGCGGCGCGTATGGCGGGGCGGGCAAAGGCGCGTCAAGCGTCCAAAGGGATTTGACCGGAGTGCACTCAGGCCATGCGCATTTGTTTAAAGGTGCGTTCAAACTAAAAGAGCATTGCTGTTCTAACCTCCCACTCTACGAAATTCGATCGGTACACAAAACGCGATTGGTTGATTTCGTAGAACGGGCGCCAGAACAGCGAATGCTCTTTTGGTTTAAACGCACCTTAACATGGACGCCCCGTACAGTTAGATATATGTATATCGTCGCTTTGTTACACTGAATGCTAAGTTGGATTTATCAGATCTTGCGTAATTCTAACCGGAATTGAAGGTTGATTGGGTCCTATCACTTTTTTTTTTATTTTACCAAACTTTTTATGTTGGCATTCTACTAAATTTATTTGGTTGATTACACCAGTTTTTTGTTGATTTCACCATTTGTTTGGTATAATGTACAATGTTCTTTGTTGATTTAACCAGAACTCTGGTATCGACTTCAACCTTTTTAGTTTTGTAAATTTGATAGCGAGGATTTGTTACATAGGTATATCAAAGTTTCCTCGTAATGAAGTCAACCAAAGTCACTTTGGTAAATATTTTTTCAGTGTACTTCAACACGAGGCTTAATTGAGCTTGTATCATGGTATTAAGCTTATCATGATATTGAACTACTAAAATCTAAAATTGTATAGTCACATGACATACAAAGGTAAGTATTCGTGTAGGTAAAATTTAGCTCAACTTCAGGATCATTCAGGTTAATCAGTTAAGAGCGTCAAGGCGACGAAGAAGGACTAACGGAATTGGTAATCCAGTTACTTGGTTTGTGAATACAATAAATGTTCCTGTTTTAATGTATCGACAACGCGAAGGTTGACATTTGTGTCCTGTGTTTCAAGTTAGAGTTAGAGAAGCGAAGGAAGTTTGCAAGGATCGTAATATGTGGCTTTCAGTGGTTTCTGCCTACCGCAATGGGATACAGGAGTGAGTATATGTATGTATGTTTCAAGTTGCTGCGTGCTGCCCAAGAGGCACTTGCTTGCTGGTCAAAGTCAACTATTCTTTATTCAATTAAGCCTATTAATAATAATTTTTTAATCGTCTGACACAATAGAGAAAAAAACTACTCATCATATCATATTCAGCCGGTATTCGCCCACTGCTGAGCATAGGCCTCTCTTCTTGTACGCCACTGGTCCCGGTCCTGAGCTAACCTCATCCAAAAGTGACCCGACCGGTTCTCATCCTACACCACTGATCTCAGAAGAACCAGTAAGAAAGTCAGCGACGTTTTTCAAAACAGTATAATAATATAATTATCTTATTCCTTATGCTACATATACTAACCGACATTTCAGTACTTGGATGGTCGATAAATATAAGCTCAGACTCCTCTCCATCCAAAAGGACCGATACTGACTTCTCTCCAAACTCGTCATCTGGAACAACATTTATTTATTATACTATCTGCAAAATTAAGTGGCGAATAGAGTCATAAATCATCGGAATCGTGCAATCTCTTTCACACCTGTAGGCTTAGCACAGGATCAGTGCTTCAATATGTCGCCGCGAGATAGACTACCCATCCCTCTTTTATTCTGGAAAATCTATCTCGCGGCGACATACTGACATACCAATCATATGCTAACTAAGCGTACAGCATGGCCTTAATGAAGCGAGCCGAGCAACAATAGTGCAGGTAGCGTTACGCATAAAAGGAACAATAGCGGACTAATATTGCCCAATTCGCCACTTAGTTTTGCAGATAGTTTAGTGGAACATTACGATCCTAGAAGCTATTTAATAGGGATATGGGATATTTGGGAATGGTCAATGGTCATACAAGAAATTGAATGACAGTCATTTTCATTCATTCATAAAGTATAGTCCGTTCATCCTTTGTTGTCATAGATTAAATAGTACCTAAACAACTTACTAATCTTAAAATGCACTTTTTCTGCCTTAAGCTGCTGTTTCCTTGATTAAATTTAGCAATCCTAAGGAAAACATTAACACTTGCCTAAACTACGGACTCTGGTATCTTGGTATAGGCAAACAGCAGTTTTACAGAAAAGAAGTGTATTTTGAGGTTAGACAGCTGCTGTCAACTAAATATTTCTAAAAATGAATAGGCTGTAGAAAAGTGTCCAAAAAACTTCACACGCTCTTGTCAACGCACTGCTTGCCAGTGACGCACTACAAGTTTTGTTGACATTGCTTAATGCTACTATGCAGCTGTAAATTCACACGTTATCTCAATGACATCAACACAGACTTGGTTCAACGAAAATCGATCACATCATCAGCCTATTTCAGCCCACTGGATATAAGCCTCTCCTATGACCAACAGGGAGAGTGGCGGGAGATCGTGCGAAGAGCTGTGACCGCCTCTACCACCGACGTGAACGCCTCAACGTGACCACGACCGCTCTGCCAAGAGCGAAACGACCTACACTTACTTATATTTTATTTTATTAAGATGTGCATTACGAAAAACTTACAAACAGATACTCCTTTGCTTGCTTCTACCCAATTACAAGAAATATAGGAGCTAATGACTAAAGCCCATAATCACCATGCGGGGCAAGGATTGGCGATCATATTAACACTGTTGCTCAGTGTCGATTTTTAACAAATAAATGGTCAATGGTGGTTGCCGTGTGGTGACGGCAGTTCGAATACATTTGTCACCACCCCAACTCTTCCCGCGGGTGTTGTAAGAGTCGACTAAGGGATTGAAGTGTCACTGACTATTCTTTGATTTGATTGATGACGGGCAGCAGCGTCAGTATAGCGGACACATTAGCTTGCCCAGCGTGACGATTATGAGCATTTACCTCCTAATGCGTCTATACGCATTGTTAATAGGAGAGGCCTAAGTCCAGCAGTGGACTGAGAAAGGCTGATGATGAAATGGTCAGTGACACTTCAATCCCTTAGTCAACTCCTACGAAATCCATGTGAAGAGCTCACCCCAAGGTGGTGGCAAAATGTATTCTTAATGTCGTCACATGTGGCCAGCAAAGTTTTATACTACGTATAAACAACATTTGATACGTAGTATAAAACAAAATCATTGTCTGCTGTCTGTCTGTATCCTTAGATATTTAAAGCTACGCAAAAGATTGTGATGCGGTTATTAATTAAGTTATTTTACTTGATAGATATTCAAGAAAAATGTTCGTGTCTCAGCATTTCACTCATGTATCTAAAGCCAGTGCGAGTAGCTAGCTCTATTTTTTTTCCTAGCCTGTAGGGGTGTCCCACTGCTGGGCAAAGGCCTCTCCCTCAGATTTCCACAGCTCCCAGTTCGGTACCAAGTTTGGCCAATTTGTTGGCGAAGATGTCCAGGTCATCCCGCCATCTCCGCCTGGGCCTGCCTCGTACCCGCCTATGTAGTTGGCGGCATCCACTTGGTAGCTGTAATAGCCCACCTTTCTGGATGCATGCGGTAGACGTGACCGGCCCAATCTCAATTTAGCCTGGCAGTTTTTTCACCCACGTCAGCTATGCGTGTTTTGGAGCGCAGCGTAGTGTTCCGGATGCGATTCATCCTCGTTACACCTAGAATGCTGCGCTCCATTGCTCGCTGGCAGACCTTCAATTTGGACTTCTGACTAGCTGTATTAAAAAGATTATAAAATGTGACTTGGCTATTGAATATACATACGCAGTAGCTTCACTTTCTACTAAAATGTACACACTAATTCATAATATTGAAAAAATTACGTACGATATTAGAAACAGACAAATCGACTTATATTTAATTCATAACGTACGTCCTTTTCATACCCCTATTAAACATGTAAAGCCAATATTACTGCTAATATACAAGATATTGAAACCCAATATTTCGGCAATATGTGTAAACCTGGACTTCGCTTAAGCTCATCAATACTTTTAGGTACTATACAGTGTGTTATTGGTTCTCTAATTTAAAACCAAAAGTACTTTTGATGAATATATCTTTCCAGCCAAAGTTTAGGCAAAGTGAAATTCTGCAATATGGTGCAGAATTTCTCTTCGCCTAAACTTTCGTAGACGTATCTTTCGCATATTATCATATTCCAACCGAGTTGGCAAATGAAAATTCGGCCAAATGAAAGTTGGCAAATAATAATTTGGAAAATGATGGCTGACAAGTGATATTTGAAAAATGAAATGAAATTTAAGGAC
>JALPQI010026443.1:0-12095 GCA_025490895.1 Thaumatotibia leucotreta | reverse complement strand
CAACGGTTGAGATATTTGAGATCAAACCGATGTCATTTTTTGAATCATATGTTGCCATGCTTATTATGCTTTTCATCAGATGCAGCGCCATCTGTTGGTGAATAGATTTTAAGTGTTTTAATGCCACACTAAGTAAAAAAATAAAGGCGCTACACATGTCAATTTAACTAAATATTTACATATGTATAAATCAGACACTAGTAATCGATACGAATGACGTTGAATATAATGTGAATAAACAATAAACAATATAGTAGAGGCATCGTAAGAAGTCGTTTTTTGACGTTTGTTTGCACATGAAGTTCTGTAAAAATTTGACAGTTGGTATAATGGAGCAAATGTCAAACTTCATTGTTGCCTGAACGGAATAGTGATGTTACTGCTGTTGCTGCAATTTACCGATACGTCAATCGAAATAAATAAGTAAACCTTTTTTTATGGAGGTACGAATAATTGCTATAATAGTAGGTACGCACATATTTTCTAAAAGTTTGTCATGGTTTCGACAGGTCCTCGCGAGCCCGTGTGCCCGGTGGATACGCGGCTTTACAGACTGTGTGGAACTTGACAACCAGATAAATGTCATAATTGTTATTCAATTCAATGTATTTATTCACATAAGATAGTATTAACACCAAATCACTAACTAGTCACATCATAAAAATAAATAAAAAATTTAAATTATGTTAAAATAATAGTAAGCACATAATAATTACAAATTCAATTATAAAATCACGTATAATTTTATTTTTCGTAGAATAATAATTTATATACCACTACGGTATTTATCACCTAGATGTGCTCTGATTTTAATAAATGGTTTTAGTGAGTTTATATACTGTATATACGGCATTTCTCTATTTGGCATATCTACATTGCACTCTGAGCTAGCAGCACGCAAGTTTGCCAACGTGGGTTGGGAGTGGTTTGCTATGAATTTTGCTTATAGAGGTCACGTCCTATCGGTCCTATAAAACATCTTACCTAAATGCGACTACGTCATTATGACGTCACCGGCTCCAAAGTTTCGCTGCCTGCTAATGATTCTAAGTAAGATTACCAAACACTTTTTTAATTCGGATTACCTAAAACTTTTTTAATTAAACTTTTTCAATGGCAAGTACCAGATCTAACGCCCTTTCGCACTTGACTGAAAATTTTACGACGGTAAAATCGAGCGTTTCACAACACTATTGTGAGCTGTCAAAAACGACTTCTTACGATGCCGCTACTTGTAATACTTGTAATACTTGTAATACAATATTATGATCGTGATAATAGTGTTTGCACATAATAACTTTGCTTCGGAATCGGTGTGGTAGGCGTCAATAAAATGTAATACTGCTTCAATATGACTGTATCGTGTGATAATATTATTGACAGTGTGATGGATAGTAAGTTTAAGTTACTGGCAACTTTTTCATTTCATAATGTCACGTTCATTCGTGCTCTGTGGTTATGTGCTACACTACTGTCAAAAATCGGAAAAACGAGCGAAAACTGTGAGATAATTGTTTACGATTGTGTTTTAGATCGTTCGAATCACGGTGTAATGTATAAAAAGTTATCAATTTAGTATTACTGGTGACATTTTGGACAAGGACAATATTAGAAGTTACACGTGCGACGATACAATGTGCTTATTTTCAGCATAATGCCACCAAGAACTCGTACAGTTAGAGCGCCAAAAGCGTCCAAAGAAAATGTTGACAATCTGGCCAAGAATAAAACGAAAAACGCAGGAAAATCCTTAAAACCAGTACGTAAACCTTTAGCGGATAAAACAAACTCGGCTTCAGATGAAAATGCAAGTCAAGAGCCAATCAAAAAGGTTGTCAAGAAGTCGATCAAACCGAAACAAAAACTGGTGGCCTCAGCCAGTGATGACGACAGACCACGTCGAAACAGGCGTTTACCGCCTAGATATGCTGAGAACGAGGTTTTGAATAACTTGTCCAACAATAAAGAAAATGTAGTAACTCCTAACAAGTCCCTCAATAAAACACCACAAAAAAGTGGCGTGAATGCAGAATCGCCATTCAAAACTCCAACTACTGTGCTGGATAATAGTTTGGTTGCTAATAGACTGAAGAGAGTGAGTCGGTTACCCTCTAAATTTAATGAAAACTCAAGTCCTGACAAGTTTCTTCCAACTCATTTTCATACCAGTACTCCTTTATTGTCTAAAGCTAAGGAGAAGCCTAAGGAGACCGCAAAAGTGGTGAGCAATAGAGAAATACTGCCTAAATTTGAAAAACCACATGTAGCTCAAAGAGTTTCACCTCGTAAGGGTCAGAAAACAACACCACAAAATGCATCTGCTGAAAAACCTATCTCAAACAAAATACCATCTCGAAATGTTACATCAAAACAATCACCACAAAACATGAATCTACAAACCGAACCATCAAAAAATATTACACCCAAAAAAACTAAAGTTACTCAGAAAAAACTTGTACAAAAGAAACTAAGTGAAGTTGTCCAGAACAACATAAAAGAAAACAGAGTAAGAAGACTTCGAAAACCTGTAGAATACAAAGAAGATACTTTAAGTCCTAAATTAATTAGCCCTGAAAACAAGAAATCAATGAATATTGAAGGCAAGAAAATTTTAAAAGCAAACTCTTCATTTAGAGTTCTTGAAGACAAGCAATCTAAAAATGGTGAACAAGACATTTATGAATTCACATTTGACCCAACTGAAGAACCTCAACCTCAAAAGAAGAAGAAAAAGAAGGTTACTGTTAAAAAATCAACAAAGCCAAAAACAAGAGTTTATAAAAACAATTATGAGAAAAACATAGCAAGAGCTTTGGCAGACTTGAAAAATGTTGTCACTAAACAAAAACCAGTGAATGAAACAGCCACAAAATCTTCTAATCCTATAGAAACAAATAATATAGTTGTGGAAGCAAGTAAGAAAACAACAGCCTCAGTACCCAATCCATCTTCAATATTGATCAACACAGTTGCAGAAATACATTCTGATCCAGCTCAAAATGCTTCTGTTAGAAGCAATATTTCAACTAAACATATTTCATACAGAGTTGAAGATATAGCTGCCGATTTTGATGCTTCCATGGATCATGAAATTAACTACTCACCAGTGAACTCTCCTCAAAGAATCGAAACTGAACCTGATAATTGTCCATCAAATATAAATACAGAATACTCGAGGCATGATGATCCTCTAAATTTACGTAATGAATTAAGCTTCTTTGATGAACAGCCAGTTGCAAACAGTAGTTTGAATGTATCTAAAAATCCAACTGCAACACCATGGCGGGCTGAATTTGAAAATCTACCTATTAAATGGCAAGCTAATACTTATGTGAAACCTGACATGACACCTGCTCTAGAGTGCTCTTTTGTTAACCATTTTGATGACAGCAAGAAGAAGCATGTTTACACAAACATGATTGCAGAATCAAATGATGCTTTGCCAGAAATAGAAGATGAAGTTCCTAAGTTAAAGCAAACAAGCATAATTTCATTTATCAAAGAAGTTATTGAGGAAAAATCTAATAGGAAGAAAAGGGGAGCTGCTACACCAGTTAAGGCTAATTCATTATTTGACATGTCTAATGTAACATCGAGAAGTGTTGCAACACCTAATAAAGAAACTTCCGGGGCCTCCAATAATAGTACTGAAGACGCTGTTACCAAAAACAATAAACCACAGAAGCGTAAAAATGATGTTTATAATAACCCCACACCAGCAAAACTGGCTCGTAAAGACAAAGAGAATACACTATTTGGTTTTGATGACAGTGAAAATCAGGAACAAGAGAATGTTTCTCCAGTCAAAGTTAATAATAACAGATTACGAAGCTTAAGGTCTAGATCAGGAGCTGTGCTCAGAGAAATAAATAAGCAAACAGGACCTATGAGAGCTGAATTGCCTGCTGCCATGAAGGCTAAGTTGGCACCAAGCTCAGAGGTAGTGGAGAAGATCTATGACCAAATGAAGTCAGCTGCTGATGCCCCTGAAATAGTAGATAAACAAGGAGATGTTGTGGCTACTAATATTGAGATGGCTGATGGTTTGGAAGAAGATAGCCAGTCAGTGCACTTATTTGAAGACATTGAATTAGTTCACCATCTCAAGGTACAGTATAAAAACATATTTATTTATTTCATATTAGATTACCTCAATTGCAAAGCTTATGATGCAATTTTGATTTACTGTGGTGTATTATGCTATAACACTGAGCCACCATTATGCAATAAAAGTATTATGCTTGGCCCTTATAATCAAATTTGTGTTTGGGTTTTATTCCAACAAGAGTTTTGGGAGTACAGACCTGAAACTTATGTATACAAAATATGACTTAATTCTTTATAATGCCTCACAGATTCTATTGAGATTTATTTGCCCTATCTGTCTCATATACATGAGAGCGTAAGTAACAAACAAAATATTAGGCTAATTTTTATAAATTAACAAGAACCTGCTGGGAATTTGTTTGAGAATAATTGGTCTTCTGCTGATCCATAACTTGTAGGGAAAACTATTATAATAATAATATAAGCCTTTTATTCAGACAAAAAGTATACAAGAAAATTTAAAATTTAGAAAATGTACAAAAAAAAATTAAACTACAAGTATTGTTTTTTTTTTCTCTGAAATTTAGACAGCATCGGTTCGGTCTGTATGCCGTTTGGCGAAGGCCTCTTCCATCCCTTTCCACTTCTCCTTTTCTCTTGCCAGTCTTGTCCATTGCCTTCCTGCGAATTTGACAATTTCGTCTTCCCATCTCGCTTTAGGTAGGCCTCTTTTCCTTTTCCTATCTTTTAGGAAAACTATTAGTGGCGATAAAATGTATGAACTATGAAACAACTTACACAGTCTAAGCTTTTATAAGTGCACACATGCCATGCTTGTATTAGTGAGATAAGATGCCTTTCGGTAGCAGGCAGAGTGTGTCCATACTGTATGTTAGTACTATTTATTGTACTGTGCCTATATACCTGATTAGTCCATTTCCATCTCTAACTTGTGTGTCCCTCCCAATTGCAGCCAACCCGCAAGAGCTATGGCAAGGCGAAAAAGGTGACATTCCAAAACTCTTCAGATAGTGATGTCATTGAAGAAGCACGCCAGTTGAGTGATGATGATGACAATCTCGAGGATCTGAGCTTATATCTACCACAGGCTAAGACCAAGAAAGCTACTAAAAAGAAAAAAACTAAGAAACAGATGTTATCTAAGAAAGAGGTACGTTTTAGTCTTTATTGAGCTTAACTTAGGGCAAAAAGTATGTAGGTACTGTCAGTGTCAATAATTAAATTATGTTAACGATTATGATTTTTATACTTTAGAAATGGGTGCGCCAAAGTATTTATAAAATTGCAACTTAGATTATTGGAACTCCGAAAATTTTTCTTATACAATTTAACTTCATAATGATCGGTATTTAGAATAATCTTTGTTCATAATCATCATCACATAGAATTATTTATGTTCATAATATTGTTTTTCATACATATTTTTAGTACTAACTTTTATGTTTATATAATTTTTCACTATACTTATTTTATGCTATATATTCTAATGTTATAAGTATTTATTTTTGTCTGTACTGGTTTTATGTATGAATTATTTTTGTTTAATTAAATATAAATCGTACTATTACTGTAAACTAGCTACCTGCACAAATCAGGTTGTGGCAGAGTAGGTACTGTACTAAACGGGTTCCCTCTAAACTTTTTTTGTTCCGAACGCTTAGGACATAACAGACTTGGTATAATCTATTTTGGCATCAACTTAATGAGACAGAAACATCACTTGGCTTAAATAACAATATTTCGAATATTATTTTGTCCGAAACTATCTTGGAATATCATTATCATTAATTACGCCGAGTGTTATAAGACAGAAATTAGATTTGCATATTTTTTTTGGGTATGTAGCCACATGTTCGAAACTTGCCTTTTTCGTCAGGCAGAATTTGCTGTGAGGGTGAAAATTTCTGCAGTGAGCGAGCGAAGCGAGCGAACAAAACCTTCCGGGGCAGATCCGACTCGGATGGGTTAGGTTAGAAGACTAAGGCGGGAGCTTTGCTCCCGCCTTAGTCTTCGAGGTTATTTTTTTTTAGCAACCTAGAAAGTACTCAGCTCAGTAACACAGTAAGTAACGTATAGAATATTACTACTACCTCGATTATATTGAGAGGTTGTAATTATTCCTTCTCTGTTATGCTAAAACAAACTATGCCGATTTTTTATGCATATCCAGATTATGCCTCATCATAAATAGGAGCATCGAAATTATGCTCGAATAATATTCGAACAACTCGAAATCTGCCACAAAGAAATATGCGAAAGTTGACTATGCCACAACAGTTTCTATTACAGTTATGTTATTCATAAAATAATTATACCACAACAGAGTGAACCTAATGGGAAAATGTTTATGAATAAACAATTTATTTCAAATAACTTTATGAGTATAGATTAATCTACTTGACGACTTTAGGAGGATAAAATTTCGAAATAAAAATCGTTATGAACATTGTAGGTAGAAGTATAATTTTTAGTAAGAAAAAAAGTATGAGAAAAATTTTTCGGAGTAATGATGATTATGAGTAAAAAACGGTATTAGTAAAAATATTCGAAGAAAAAATTGTATAAGTGCCAATATGGACCCTTTAGAAATACGTTCTGAAATGTGCAGAAGACAGTGTGAATGTTTCACTAGTATTTTTTCTCAATTTATTACCTCCGTAGCCTAGTCTGTGTAGGTACTAACCTGCCTATTAGAGTGCAATTTTTTGGTATTCCCAAGTTTCTCATTAGAAACTCTTTTTCATCAAAAACCTGCATGTTGCATCTCGTTTCTATCCCGTTCCCATTCTATCCAACGGGATAGAAACGAGATGCAACATGTAGGTTCTGTCTGACATCAGAGGAAACTGCTAAGCACATCCTCTGCTCTTGTGAACAACTAATGCACAAAAGAAGAAGTATTCACCTAGGCAGGCAAAGGCAAGTGATACAAATCTGAGTTACAACATTACAGCCCAAAGAATCTGGAGCTTTCTGGACTCTATGGAAATCAGTAATGAGTTATAAGTGCTGTCACAATGGGTTATAACTAATATGCGCTTAACAGGCTCAAACACTTTTTACCTGTAAAAACTAAAATATTATTAGCACAGGCATTGATCTTACCCTTAATTGACTATGGCGATGTGTGTTATCCGGACTTGAATGAAGAGCTTTTGAACAAGTTGGATCGTTTGCTGAATAATTGTATACGGTTCATTTTCTGTCTCCGTAAATATGACCATATCTCCTCATTTCGCTCCAAACTTGGTTGGTTTCCTATTCGTATTCGTCGCAACATTCGTGTGCTCTGCACCCTTTTTTCTATAATTAATGATCCTAAAGCTCCTGAATATTTAAAAGATTCCTTCCTCTACTATGGTCTTTCTCGTGTTCGACAACTTCGCTCTACTGGCAACCTCTCTCTCTCTATACCTTCGCACCGTACTGGTTACATGTCCAACTCTTTCTCTGTTCAGGCAGCTCGCCTTTGGAATAGTCTCCCAGTTAAAATTAGACAGTGCCCAAATAAGTTTTCTTTTATATTAAGCTTTAAGTGAGTATTTTGTTGGTAAAATGGCAAATTCCTAGTGTCTCTGTTTGCAAGTTTCATCTGTTATTATTATGTATATGTATGTAATTTATGTATATATATTATATATCCATATGTGTATATTTTACTCTATATTGTTTTTTTTTTTTAAATATTAATTTATCAGTTAAGTTATAGTATTTCCCCGTTTTTTTGTAACTTTAACTCTGCATTTATCGCACCGCCTACATATTTTCTGCTTTGCCCGAAGGTTGACTGGTAGAGAATGCCTTGTAGCATTAAGTCCGCCTTTTGTACAATTGTATTTTTCTTTTTGTGCAATAAAGATTAAATAAATAAATAAATAAATATAAAACAAGAATAATAACAAGTGATATTCGGTGACATGAAATCCTGCGCTAAGTCCGTTTGGAAATGATATTTGGCAAAATCGTTCTCAGCAATAATTCAGTCAAATCTTTTTATTCAAGATTATTGAAAGACTTAAAATCTGGTTATATAAATTATGAAAGCAAAGGCATTTACTTAAATAAATGTTAATGATTTATATTATTACTGTTACATACATATTTGCTGTGACTTATTTTTCAATTAAAACATCACATTTGCTAGACTTCGTTCTAATTCTAATTGATTTAGTAAATTTACCAAAGCTGGCACAAATAATAGAGTAAGTGACAAAAATTATCTTTGAGGATTTAGTAATGGAGTCGGCTTCATATCGTTTCCCCTCTGCCAAAGACTTTGGCCAAGAATTTGTACTTTGACCAAACCTGTTTATAAAAACTATTTCATTAATCGATTCTTCGCAGTCTTGTAATCGTTATGTACCCGTAACAAGCTCCGTCAAAATGCCTGTATGTGCTATGTATGGATTCAAAACTCGTTAAAATACATCATGTATACAAAATATGCGATACCATTTCATATCTTGCCTTTATTTGTTTATATTACAACATTTTATTACATAAAATTGTTCAAGAAAATCAAGTACCAGCGAATCGATAGCAAAATCGGTTTCAAAAATATCGCACACAATTCGTCTTTTCATTTTTGACTGATGGAGAAAGTTTGACATTTATTGTATTCTCGTATTTAAGGTTAATAAGGTCTACCCATCTTTAAATTTTGTAGGAAATATCAGACTTAGTGAATCAAGTAAGACAGAAGACTCTGCCTTGGTCTAATGTTAAGCTTACATGTGAGCCAATAAGGTTGAATATTTATTGCGCTTATTTGGAATACGTATTACGCGCGAAAATACATAGTGATGTGAACGTTACTCTTTATGACACAATGTCGAGAGTAGGTATAAAATGTCGAGATACGGACACTTGTGTTTACGTATATTAGTGTTCTCACAGTAAGTAAATAAAAACACAGTCTTATCGAATTCAATAACTTCATTTTTACAAGTGCTACTTAACGCTAGTTGGACCTATAATTATTACTCGTATAAATTGTATTTAGGTACTTACTAAAATATCACTAAGGAATATCAATATCACCGGCCTTATTGCAAAAACTTGTATGTATACGCACCTACGCAACTTGTACCTACGCACTTGTATTCAAATTGTATCCTTACTAGTATTCACAATTAAGCCTCAGTGAGTTTTACCCCAGCTAACTAAAACTTTCTTACTACAACAAAATAAATAATACTCATATGTACACTCGTATGGACATACATTGTTTTCTTTCACAACCGCTAATTAATATTATTTATTAAATATTATAATTGATTTACGGATTTCGAAATGCACGTGATTGACCGAGACTTTCCTTACAGTTACAGCCTTCGTAGTCAAAGATCGCGATAAACGAAAACATAATCAATTGAAGTAGGTTAATGGCAAGACATTCAGGCGGTTTTGTATTAAAATTGGTTGATTAATTAATAACTGTTACTAATTGTCTGTTTACTTTTATTTAAATACTCAAAACAACAATATATAGTACCAAGGTGCACGCCAATCTATGACGTTTAGAAAAATATATCGATACGATAATCTTCAGACACTTGAAAGCCATATTAATCGGTTCGATTACACCTACGTCGATAGTTTGAAATTGTGTCCGCATAGAAATTTTACTGTATTAGTGTGATAATTTAACTTAGTGTTGTGGTATTGTTTAAGTGTGCGTGAGTAGTAACGAGAAGAAGAAATGCATTTGTAGTTAGATCGTTTACATGTGTGCTACCTCGTCCCCCTCGGAAATTGGCAGAATGTTTTGTTAGGAAAGTTATAGCGATACCGTCTCCCCATACTAAATCCTCAAAGAAAATTATCTATGTGTGGATGTCAAAATGACAGTAGTAGATAGAGGTTGGCATAGCACGGCCGTCCATTCATGCCAGCTTTATTGAATTTACCTATACCATAGTTAATCCTTTATTTGCATTTTTTGTACTGTATGATGGTGTTGAGGCTTGAATTCAGGATTTTTTGAGTCATGCCTGTTAATGAGTCTTATGACTTATATAGGTGTCTCATATACATATTCTTATAAGATTTGCTTATGTTCCAGAAAGCTGAAGCGGACGCCTGGGCAGCATGTTTCAACTCAATGTGTGAAGACATTGAGGAATTTGACCTGGTGGTAGAATGATCTGTAAATATCAACGAAATCATGTAGCATTGAGTCTTCTTCGATTCAATTAAGAATAATGTAAAGTTATCCGAAGATATAAATGTTATATTTTTCCCTGATAGCCGTCATCTTAAGGTTCAAGAAAATACGGTTCTTTTATTTTTGTTTCCTATAAATTGATGATAATCTTTTTTTAAGTGAGTGTGGTGACATTTCAATTTATGCATGAATAGGGCCTAATACGTTCGTCAGCAATCAGTACAATGAAATAGAAAAGTAACTGTCAACGTCAATGTCACTCATGTCATTCATTCATTTATTTTTTCTATTTCATTTTACTTGTTGCGGACGAAAGCATTGGCTCTGTTCATCCATAAAACTGCACAAATGTCATCTCACTATTGTTAAGAAATTATAAGGACATAAAAATAAAGGAGCCGCATTATCTTGAACCTTAAGACGACGGGTATCAGGGAAAAATATAATATTCATACCTTCAGAAAACTTTACATAGCCAATTAAGCTGGATATGTTGTGTAAAAGATAGTTTCGCAAAAAGTAATCGGATTTTTGCCCTACTCTGCTCTACAGAAAATGTATCCTTTTTTATGTTGAACTTATAGAAGTTCAACATAAAAAAGGATACATTAACCATAGGGTAAATCCACAAAAGTGCAACATCAAATATCAATTCCTGTGTTTTTTTTAATATTTTTAGTACAGATGGTGCCTTTTTTAGGCTCTAGTGCGAGAAATGGCTCATTTTACGTCAGGTCCAAAACTTTGGAGGGCCATCTCCCTTTGGTCGTGTTTTAAAACATTGCCACTCGTTTCTAATTTCATGTTTTTCGCACTTGTGTCGTAATGTACTATATTATTAATGTACTAACACAAAAGAATTCGTAACTGATGTCACAGACTTGTGGTTTTACCCTGTAGGTACACAAGTGCTTTTGTAACACGTATTATTCGTTTTTTAACATTAGAAGGAAAGATGGTAAGAAGAATACTAAATTATTTATGAAAGCAAAATAACGTAAAAGATTAACCCCCTTATTCATAAACGTTTGTTAACTTAACAAGCAGCTAATAATTGTTTGTCCCTTTCGGTCTTAACAATGTGTCAAAAGAGCAAAAGGGGCAAACAATTATAAGGGGGTAAATTACTTATGATTACTACATATTTCCTATGACTGATAATTCAAAGATATTTATAGAAATTTCAAAATTACTCACCTTGTTTCTAATATTAAAACAGCGAACTATCTCTTAATGATAATTAGGACTATTTGTATCTATTTCTAAATTTAGTTAGATGCTTTCTATGATTTGTTCCCGCCAACTATTCTTCGTAAGTGGAAAAACAGTTTTCTTTGTGTGTCAAAATGATTCAGTTTGTAACGTATACAATCATTCCTTGATTGCCAAGAGCACTAAAATAGTACATTACGATACAAGTGCGAAAAAAATTAAGCTCGAAACGAGTAGTGATAC
The DNA here is from genome assembly GCA_025490895.1 of Thaumatotibia leucotreta. Taxonomy (NCBI): domain Eukaryota; kingdom Metazoa; phylum Arthropoda; class Insecta; order Lepidoptera; family Tortricidae; genus Thaumatotibia; species Thaumatotibia leucotreta. The sequence goes on along the minus strand of JALPQI010026443.1, from coordinate 406 downwards.
ACTGATACGTTAAAGCTCGACCGAAGGGTACGATACACGTGAGAAAGGAAAAACATTTATTTTTCGCACTTGTATCGTAATGTACTTTTCTGTCTTCATTTTTATTATCGTCATTATTATATTAATAGCTCTAGCTCTCATGTTACACTGTTCAGATTCACAGGATTATCATGTTTAAGTTAATAATAGTCGAGATACTTTTGTTAGTGTGGCCATGTGTTATATTTGCCATTTACGAGTACAAATCTTGTCACAATTCTATTCATGACAACGCATTTTTTAACAAATTAAGTAATTATATTTTAGTTTTATTAAGTTTTAACATAAGTTTTAAGAGTGATTACGGAAAACTAATTTTTTTTTCTTAGTTTAGTAAGTCCATGTCCATACATCATAGAATACGGTC
>JALPQI010026442.1:0-18842 GCA_025490895.1 Thaumatotibia leucotreta | reverse complement strand
ATTCGGCACCTGTAACTGTACCAATGGTATATCTAATGTAGGTAATTAAGGTTCGTTATCATATATCATATGTAAACGTATTATAGTAAACAGGATATCATCCATATCTATCATAAAGTACAAACACACAACTTAGGTAGATACTAAAAGATGTAGGTAGATGAAATACAGTCGAAGACAAAATAAGGGGTATACAAAAACGTTCAAAAATATGTCCCAGTGCACTCTAAGTCTGTGTAATAAGAACGTCGTAACATATTTATGAACGGATTCTTTCGATACTTATTTTTGCACTTGACTGTACAAGATCTAGTTGGTAAGTATAGAGTAATAATGTAATCGTGTGTAGCAAATGTATTAGTTTTCCGTTTCAAGACTTAAATAGTAGATAGCTACCGGATTCGGACTTGGAAAAATAAGAAAATAAACTCGTATAAAAACTTGTATCTTTATACAAAACGAAAACTGGAAGTATTTTGTAGGAAAACGATTTTACATAGTCTTCTGAGAAGATGATATATGTATTTACAAAATACGTTCAAACGGATCACCACCACTATTTCTTGATTAATGATTTTAATCCTTATGAATAGTAAAATTACCTAGTATTATCGAATAGGTACGTTACCTGACCGAAATGCTTGCTGGCCGTCGTGGATTTACGACGTAATCTCATTGTTTAGCACAGTCTGAGGCTTTAGTCACTCAAGCACGAGTATGAATATACAGAGCCGGACACAACGGGTCATAATTTGATTTGGCTCAGTCCTAACGTTTTATACGAATATAGTAATATTCGTAGAAAAAGTTAGCTCCGTAAGTAGGAAGTGTGATCTCAAACTCCTTATGCATACGGTAGTTTAAGTAGAATTTTACCGTATTATGCAACGGTGGACGTTTTTATCAGCGGTATTGATAAAATACTAAGTAATAACTTGGAAATTACGTGCTGCATCATCATCATCATCATCAGCCTATGATAGTCCACTGCAGGACGTAGGCCTCTCTTATTAATTATGCGTTTAGACGCATTAGGAGGTAAATGCCCATAATCGCCACGCTGGGCAAGCGGATTGGCGATCGCAGTAATGTGTCCACTATGATGACGCTGCTGCCCATCATCAATCTTTTATCAAATAGTGGTTAGTGACACTTCAATCCCTTAGTCGACTCTTACGACACCCGCAGGAGGAGTTGGGGTGGTGACAAATGTATTCTTACTGCCGTCACCACACGTGCTGCATAATCGTAGTATACTTAAATTCGTAGCAATAGGATTCGAACTGCATTTTGTACTTTCAGACTGCTACTACAATTTCATTATTAGATACTACCAGAATAATTTACCTTTGTATCTTAACTTATCAAAAGTTGTGAACTAGAACCTATATAATTATTTATTAGAATGAAGTCGTCCTGTATATTTCACATAGTTTAAAATGAACACGTGCATAAACTTATGGTTACCTAATGATTTTAATTAATTTTGTTGGTAGTACCAGCCACTGCTCGTCGCGACAACTTTTGACGTAGGTACTTGTTCAGTTCAGACTTCGTGAACATGTTTGTGATAATTTTCTATAGCAGTCGTGCAGTCGTTCTGTTTAACCCAGATGAACTTGGTAAACAAAAAGAATTACACCCGTGCAACGCGCATAAAATGTCACTGGAATTATCGTTAAAATTAAATAATCTAGTACGTTTATTTGTTAGGTCATGGACAAATTAGTCTAATGCCTAATTCTCTCGAATCAATTACACATTTATAACAATTTATTTGGAGTATTACCTTATGAAAAGTGTACCGTAAACGGGGGTTACCTACTTTGATTTGCGAGTCGACTTTGATTACAACTTCCACAGACTACAAAATTGCATGTTTTAATAAATCGAAAAAAAAATATTAGGATTATTTTTTTCACTATTAGCTACACTAACAATTGCTTTACTACATAGTACCCAAGTACTGCTATCATTATCGTCTAGAAAAAAATATTATTTTTAAGTAAGGTTTTCATCATGATTTTTATGGCTTCAAAACTTTGAATGTACAGTCAAGGAAATTGATTCGCGTACCGTCAGGATCATTTATTGCTTGAAACAAAGGATTACTTTAAGGTTTATATTCCTATAAGCGAATGAAACTGGTTTACGTAAGTAAAATGACACATGATCGGGTTATAATTATGCAAACCTCAACCTTAGATAAACGTCATTCGATTTGTTTTGCTATGTCAAACAGTCTTGTCTAGTTAATATAGCCTTAACCTATTTATAGTTTTACGATTTAATTATAAAAATATTTTTTGGCAATGTCAAATTGGTAACATAATCAAAAGTCAAACTAATAAAACATGCATCGATAAACTACGCGGAACGAAGAAGTGAAATAATTACATTACATGAGCTGGGCCACGGCATTCGAGATATAGCTCGGTTATTAAATATGTCTAGAACGACAGTGAGACTACGGATCACTCGATATAGAGAAGAAGGCCATACAGAAGATCGCCGAAGTCTTAATCACGGTTCACAGCGTCTGACTCCTGAACAAGTTATTGAAACGCGGCAACGTTATGAAGAACATCCTTTCACGCCAACCAAATATTTTGCTGATCGATTTGAAGTTTGCTTACGCACAGTGCGAAATTATCTTCACGGTATCGGCATTCACCACAGGCGACATGCGAAAAAAGTAGCATTGACTGATGCCAACAAGATAGCAAGAGCTGAATTTGAACGCCGTTACAGACATTTTGATTGGAGCACTGTTATATTTACAGATGAAAAATCCTTTCGTTCATCACAAGACGGACGATTGAGTTTGTGGAGATATGACAGGACGCGGTATTGAGAAGAGCATGTTGTTCCAAACCGGGCGTCAGGGCGTATAAGTGTCAATATATGTGGGGGTGGATATCTTCTGCGGGGGTCGGCGAGCTTGCCCAGATGCCTTCGCGAGCCAATTCCATAGATTATGTAGAAACAATGGATACAATCATGGTTCCCACTGTGCGAAACGTTTATCCCCAGGAAGAAGTTCCAAATATACACTTTGTTCACGACAATTTTCCAATTCATAAGGTAAGGGTCACTAAAAATTGGTTTCGTCAACATCCTGAAATAATTGAAATTAATTGGCCAAGCAAATCGCCCGATTTAAACCCCATTGAAAACATATGGGGTATTATGGTGCAAATGTGGGAAAATGGCCAAGAAAGGACAAAGCAAGCCCGACACTGCCACGAAGTATGGGAGGCGTTGCGTGGATCAGATATTTGTAGTCGGATAGTAGAGTCGATGCCGGCCCGACTACACGCTGTCTCTGATTGTCATGGTGCTAACTATACTAGATATTAAACATTTTAAGCAAAAAACTTTTTTTTTATTGTGTAATTTTTTTTGATGGACAAGTTGCGGAAACATTCATTTCAGGAACTTATCACGAGATATAATAATACAGGAGGAACTTATATTTTTATCCCTGTCTGTTGCGAGTTTGACATCTATCTCACATTTTTCTTTGCAATCATTCCACAGACGTCTGTCGTTGAGTTACTGCAACCTTTTTAAGTATAGCACCACAAACTTTTCTGACCCAGTGACGGCGTCGCTACTGCCGTTGCAGTTCTAGCAACCACTGGCAACACTGGCACTAAACTATGTTTATGGCACTGTATTTACGATGATATGTGTCATGGAAGTCACATTTTTATCATGTTGGCTACCTGAACCTTCCACACTCGGATAAAGTCGGAGATTTTCGCTTCGTTGATGTTCGATTTAACCAATCGGAGTTATCCGTTACGTCAGGTCAGGTTGGTAGACCTGGTTATGGTCACTGCTTTCAGTACGTCTGTCTAAAGTCACCGTGATGGATTGATGATTAACTTGCCGCCATATTCTTATTTATATAATTACCCGTTTTTGACATCAATATTCAAGTGACAAGACCATTCAAACTGACGTGTATTCGGAAATGCTTGTAAACATACTACTCGGCACAAACGTCATGTTAGTATTGCAAATAAAGATAGCCCTTAGTGTTCTCGGTTGACATCAAATCAACAATTTAGACTTAAGACGGTACGCGAATCAATTTCCTTGACTGTACATTAATCAGAAATAAATATACGAGAACTTTAAATGCTTTATGGTAATGAGTGTTTATTCGTAAGTTTTTTAAAAACATAATTTAATTTTTATACCTATAATTGTCCGCGCAACCGGGGAATCTATGAGTTGGGGTGTCATTGATCATCTATACGTGGTAAATTGATATAATAATAAGTTCAAAATATGACCCAAGATTTTTTTATTTTTTTGTACTTTATCTCAAAGGGCACACTATTTTAGATTAATCGATTGTGTGGAACGGCACATATACTGAGAAATCAAATTTTTTTGCTACATTTTAACTTATAAGGAGATTATTAGAAAAGGTTGATTATCTCTGCGATAAAAAGGCATTTAAAGATATTATACTTTTGAACCTGCATAAGTTAATATCCTGTATCATACCATTCATACCTAATTAAAAAAAACTAGTAAACCGCCTAAAATTATTATTTTGTATAATTTAGTATGGGATCAAAGTGACCCCGCATATTAAAAACATATAACTAAAAAAGTAATGAACCCATTTTTATTTTTTTATTTTTTACGGACTTTTTAGGGGGGTTACTTTCAATTTGCAGCAAAAACAGAAGTGGTTTCAAAGTAACCCCATTCTCAATATAACTTTGATCATGTTTTTATTTTTTATTTCGTTAAATAAAGGTCCTAATTTTTTTTATTTCGCAGGTAGATTCTTGAGAAAAACCCGATTATTATATCTTAATTTTTTTTTATGTTCCTTAATCTCATCAGAAAATGCATCCAAAGTTCAAAATTGATCAAAGTAACCCCGGTTTACGGTATATATTAAAAGTGTTTATATTTTGCCATAGTCAAACCTTTGCTTTCTAAAATTCACTCGTGTTACCAAAAAGATAGTCTAGTGTAGAGGGTGAATTTGAGTAGGTACACTAAACATAGTTGCCTTTACGTACGTTTATCTACGAAAATGCGTTCATAAACGATAGGAAATGACCAGCATTATTACAATCAGTTTAACTATGGGAACATTTTTTATCTGTGGTAGGTAAAATTTGTAATGTAAGGTTATCATTATTATCCATTTATATCAATTATCGATATGAAATGTCAAATCAGTACATACTTATTATCAAACCGCAATTAGAATGGGATTCGTCGAAAGTACTGTTGACACAACACTGTATACGTCAATCTAGGATATTTTCATAGTTATATTCATATATTCCTGGTCTCTTTTCTAGGTAAATGAAGTGTCATTTGTTGTGTCAACAGTAGTAGTACTTTCCAATCCCTTTCTGATTCCGGTTTGATAATACATCTTCTCAATATTTATAAAACGCACGCGCGGCATTCGATCTCAAGTAATATCAGAATAGGGCCTTCAATTGACTGTTTACGATTTAAAAAAAAAAACAAGCAACTTAAAAAAGGATTTACCTGCCGCCATTTTGTTTGTTGATATTTTCTGTATCTCTATCCTCGTTCTGCCCAATGTCATTTATAAAAGACATTTGATTGTTTAAAACAAAAGAAAAGCGACTATATTCTCAAACTAAATAGGTTTAAATTTCAATAGCACAAACTTAGTATAACGGACAGGACGAGGCTATTCCTACGCAGAATATATCTACGCTGCCTGCCACGCTTGGTTTCGTGGCGTCTGCAGTAGATATATGAATATACAATATAACTATAGAGCAAATAAATTTCTAGAAAAAAAAGTCTTTTGATGGACTTGTGGACAAATCTTTAAAGAGTGAAAGAGAACATTCTGACTTCACGATCGACAGCAACAAGAAACGAAGGTGGACTAAAATTAAATGTGATACCTACCACTATGACACTCGATTATTATGTAAATTTACGAACTACAACAAACATCAAAGGTCATTGGGCGTTATTGACCCGCTCTATGATTTTTCGCGTACAGAGACCAAACTAGCTTTAAAATAAAGAATTAAATCTCACTTTTCTAAATATGTAATTTTTCCGTATATATCAAGCGGGAAAAAACAGTTATTCGACTTTTTGTATCCGAAATAGTGTTTATAATGTTTTTACTTTCAGCATTGTCTATTTGCGTAAACGGTTGTGACCTACTGGTCGTAGTGGGTAGCAGATCTATGTTGGTCTTTCAATCTGGAAGATTCTGGAATCAAACCCCAGCTCGAACCAATGAGCCTTTCGGAACTTACTACCAGCAGCAGCTATACAGAGTATTTTTGAAAAAAAAACAACAGTTCTGACTTAATTCATTGAAAAAATTCTAGAATGATAAGATCTCCTTTTTATTTTTTCCTTAATTCTCCCGTTCCTTAATTCTCTCAGTAGCACTTACATCTACCTACATTCCTAGCCCTATTTCGTTTGTGTACGCAGTGGGTCATATGCCCGAACAAAATGCCCAATGACCTTTTAATGGTGGCATTAGGAATATATGTATGCATTTTGTACTGTATCGCTATTTGGCAATTATACTATGTCCAACCACCTTGTCAGTTGCAAAAGGCGGCAAATTAAAAAAAAAATGTTTGTCTATAAAAAAAAAATTGCCGCCATTTTCTATACTCTGATTGATTAAGTATTAAAAAAAAGGTAAACAATCTTGCAGTATCTTTTTATTGAAAACTACGAGTAGAAAATATGTTTTAGCAAATATACATAATATAACAAGGAAATACAGTGATTTACATTATTTTGATTCATTAAGTACCTAGTTTGGATTTTTAAATGCATTTGTACCTACTTTTTATATATCGTATTTGCAACTGTCAAAAGAATAATGTTATTCAATATTCGCCTCGTAATCGTGGTAGTTAACGTATGCGGAGTGAAATTTGCACAAATTTTGAACAAGTAAAAACAAAATAAAAAAATTAAATTTAACTTGTGTCTCAATGCTAAATTAATTTGTACACAATTGTTAATTAAATTGGATAGTTTTGTCGGGTTTGGCATCTTTCTTTAGAAATTATGGCCAATTGAGTAGAACAATGTCGCACAACTGCATGTATTTTCCACGAGACACATTTGCTAAGGCCAAAATCGACAATGATTCTGATTTTTTAGAAGAAGGCAAGATTTGAAACACTGTTTTATAAAAATCTCGCATTCTTTTCGTTTCCAATAAATGATATTAGAAACCCTAGTGTAATGTAACAATTTGGCTACAGCCACTTTTCAGAAAGAGCTCGAATAAAGGAAATTACGTTAACCCGAATCACAAAATCGAACAGGGAGCTCAGAAATACTTCTAAATATGACAACAAAATTGATGAAAAACATCCTCAAACCATGGGCATTACGAAACATAAACAAAGAGCAAGCCTATCAACACGGAAAATAAAAATAAACAACTTTGAAAATATGACTTCGCCATTTGATCAAAAAGTGTAAAAAACACTGCTTTTTCAGTAACGGATGTCACGGTGAACGACTTATAGCTAATTTCAATTAAATATTTTTAGCATAATAAGTAAGTATCAATAGACCAATTAACAAGAATATGAAATATAATGAGCAAAGGATTTTTATTTAAAAAGTTTTCCTACAGAAGATAAAATTAGAGGCAAGAAAAATGCTAACATTTGTTTTTTCGACATCAATGGATAAAGTATCATAAAACTAAAGTTATACACTTTGGATTCAAGTAGTTTTTATCTTGCATGAATACTTGTTAAAATCGATATTAAAAAACGTACATGTTCAAGAAAATAATAATGATATCATTTATTTAATATAATATTAAACTGTGTGCAGATTTCATTCCGCATACGTTACACGATCTTGTAACATGAAATTATATGTATAGTATATAATGTAAATACTAGAATGAAATAAAAAGCGTTATTATTAAGCACATAGGTACATTTTATTGTAATAATTTTTCAAACCACAACCCATCATTTGTAACACAAAGATGCAATGTCGTTCTGATTTGATGGTATAATACGAAAAAACTGTTTCTGTTTTCGTCTGACGCTGTCATGACATGATGCGTGCTAATTCCTCTTTCGAATTAATCGGTGTAGAATTAATTAACTTTGCTCTTCAACGATCCCCAGAATAAGAATTAAAGGTTGGGTGAACTTGCGGGCCAAGATATTGGATGACTTCCACGTCCTACCACTGAGTAGGACGCATGGAAGTGGTATGCATAGTTTAGGATATGCTTGGTTCAAGCAATTGCCAAAATAGGCAGGGGCATCGTAATGTTCAAACCTCATGGTCTGCTAATCAATTTCTTCGATTAAAATAAATATTATATGTCATAGCACAAAAAATTCGGAATGAAATCTATGGTGAATCAAGATCGGGCATATCAACACGTCACCAATGATCCCAGTCCACAAATTAATGGAAAATTTATATTGATGAGAATGTACCCACTTTGCATGTGGATTTTCTTCAAGCCACATATGGACATGACTGAATAAACTGGGCTTCGTTAGTCCATAATATTTTTCGAGTAAAATCCGTATCTTCAACAAGCTTCTGGTTAATCTTCGTCAGAAAGCCACTCCGGCAAACCCATCAGCAGGTAAACCCAGCCTGTAATTTCCTGTAGTAAATAGTATGGATGTAGGCCATACCATTTCCAAACACTTAACACCGCCGTGTTGTAGTTATCGGTAACCATTCTCGCAACATGAGATGACGACGAGACAACAATGTGGGATCTTCGATAATTAGATGCAAATTAGATGAAATTGTAGACGAAAATTACGAAAGTGTAAAACATACAGTATACACTAATCTTGCGATCATACAGTTCTTATTTCTTAATCAGTATGAGTACTTACTAGTTATTGTGATAAAATCGTTAAATTTAATCGTCAGATAACTCCGTGGATATAAGTAAAAATAGCAAGTCATGATTTAAAAAACCCCTTTTTTCCATAAATTATTGGCGGTTTTTAAGCACTCCAAAATGTTGCCTGCACGAATAGATTTAATAACATTTTATTTTTATTTTATGATTAATTCAAGAAAATTACAATATAATGTGATATTAAAAAGGATTCTACCCAGTCTGTAAAGATTTGAAAACTGTCTATCTGTCTCATCCGTATTCATTGACGGCGAGTGTGCTATCACTATAATACTTGTGTGCGAAACGTGTAACATATTATTCTGATGTGGGCGACATAGTAGGTAGAAATACAATAATAACCATGAAAGACCCATGATTGTTTTTATCATTGTGCTTTAATACATTGGAAATAATAGTTAGTTAATAGTCAAAATTAACTACCTAATAATACACTGATCCCGGGTGCACCTAAATTACCATAAATTCCGAATACATTGAAGTTAATAGTGTTATAAATACTTAAGCCATCATTTCTCATATATAGGTAATGCCTACCTATTGAATATTCAGTCAATCAATAAATCGAGCGGAATTTCCATCAATTAACCGTAAGAAAGCGACGCTGTCAACGGCCTTTGTACGTCGTAGGTTGAAACTACCTACACATTTTGTTGCTCAGTCGAGTGACAACAAAAGGTTTGCAACAAAATTTTATGCGTTTCGAATGATCAGAAAATATTACAGATTTTGTTTCGTATACTCGTAGTTGTGCTGCTATTTCTGCCTAGGTGAACACTTTTAAATTGTCGCCAACTTTTTTTTTTCTAGCGTATGGCATCTAACCTTTTTTATAGTTTTGTTTAAAATTTTAAATTTAGAACACTCTTGTATAATTTGATAACCGTAAAATGTTAATTTGTATTTATTTATGAAAATAGTGTTCATGAAAAAAGTATTCGTGAATTAATTATGCAAGAATTTAATAGAAATCCTAGTTTATCCATTTACGAGCTGCCAATTTTTTTTTCAAACTACTCGGAGGACGGTTCAACAGACCCTTAAAAAAATTAAACAAGGTGAATGTATAGATATGAAGCGGCGTGAGGGTCAACCTACCAGAAAATCTAATGTTAAGTTACAAAGAAAGGTGTGCAAGCTATTTGACAAGAATCCGAGTATGTCTTCCCGAGATGTGGCGAAAAAAGTGAGAACTAGTTAGTCAGTCAAATGTTCAAAAAATTAAAAAAGATTGTGGCATTAAAATATATAAGAAGCAAAAGGCTTCAAAGAGAACTGCGGATCAGTTTAATCGTGCAGTACGACGTTCCATGTTGTTGTTGCCTTATTGATTGAGAAAAAATGTTGCCTAGTAATTATAGACGATGAAACTTATGTCAAGGCAGACTTTGAGTCCTTACCAGGTGACCAGTACTATTCAGTTCGTGACGCCTCAAATCTCGACGAGGCGAAAAAGGTTATCGCAGGAGAAAAAAAAAATTGTTTGGCAAGCTATATGTCAGTGTGGTTTGAGGAGAACACCATTTATTACTACTGGGACAATCAACACATGTATATACGAGTATATCAGAATGCTTGAAAAAGAGGCTGTTACCATTAATAAAGAAACGCAACATTATTTTGGCCAGACTTAGCGAGCTGCCATTACTCTTCTCGAACTTTGGAATGGTATAAGGTGAATTCAGTAGAGGTAGTACCTGAGGAGAGCAACCCGCCTAACTGCCCCGGACCTCGCCCAATTGAACAATATTGGGCAAATATAAAAAGAAAATTACGAAATATTTGCCAACCTGCCACTTCATTGCCCGACTTTCAACAGAAATGGATGAAATGCACCGAATTGATAACAGATGATTCCGTGCAAAGGTCGATGAATCATGCCAAAGGTAAAGTCCGGGAATTTTTTCGTCGTTCCTGGAAAATTATTTTTTGGCAATAGGGTACACAAGTATTGAAAGGTGTCCATTTTTATTTAAGTAAAGTAGGTGTATTGGATAATGTTTAATTTTTCGGTCCCCGTCGTAGATGTTTAAATTATTTATTTTCCTAATTGTTTTAAGTGTGTGTTAAAATACCTTAAACTTTATCAACGCATGAGAAAAGATACTACAAAACTCAAGTTAATACCACTTCAGTTTTGTTTAATAAGTACCTCTATTGCTATACGTTATATCGATAAATGGGCGGATTTTTATTTTGTTGTAGTTTTTCAAAGTTAAATTAAATATATATATTTATATTAAATATATATATTTTAAAGTTAAATTTGGATATTTTCATATTTTTTCTACTCAGAATCGATCCTCATTAGCAGAAAAAGTGTCCCAAGAATTCCATAATTTCTACGGTCGAAGAAAGTGTATGAAAAATAGTAATTCAATTAATTTTTTTTTTGGGACACTTTTTTATTTCTATCTAGATGGAAAAACCTCGTGATTCTAAGTAGAAAAAATGTAAAAAAGTCGTAATTTGGATTTTTTTTAAAAAACGACAACAAACGAAAAATTCACCCTAATGACAATTTCGGCAAGTTTGGCAGGTCTTTATAATGTTCCATTAGCACACTGCGTAATGTACTGTAGGTACAGGGAGTCCGACGGCAGATTTCTAATTTTAACTTAAAATAAAAAAATAACGGCTTAAGCTAGAAACTTTATTAATATTTCAAAACATAAATAACAAAAGCGGATTTAGTTATTTAAAAATAATATCGTCTTAATGTCGTCCTTCTACACGTGCACACTCCTCGAAACAGAGCCTCGTGTTTTGTATCACTCGCCGCAGCATATCCTGCGAAATGTTGCTGATTTCACTAGGTAATGATATATTTTTTAAATCACCTATAGACCGTGGGTTATTATTATAAACTCTGCTTTTAAGATATCCCCATAGGAAAAAATCCATAGGGGTCAAATCAGGTGATCTTGGCGGCCACGGGATGTCTCCAAAGCGGCTTATTAATTCTCTAGGGAAATACTCGCAAAGAACATTCATTGACACTGTGGCCGTGTAGAGTGTAGCACCATCCTGCTGAAACCACGTGTGTGACGAATAAGATGGATGTTCTTGCAAATTAGGCAAAAATTAATCCCCTATCATCTGTCTATAGTTGTCAGTATTCACATTAACTGCCAAGCCCCTTGAAATTTCAAAAAAAAATACGGCCCAACAATGCCATTGGCGGATAAGGTACACCAAACCGTAACTCTGGCACAATGTTAAGGCCTTTGGTGTTTTAACCGGGGATTCGATGATCGCGGGGCCCAGTAGCGACAATTTTGTTTGTTCACGTGACCACTCATGTGAAAATGGGCCTCGTCACTCCAAAATATGCAGTTTAGGGTACGAAACCTGTTCAGCATAGTGTCACAAAAATTGGTTTTGGAAATCATTTTCATTAATTTCTTGGACTATTTGAACCCTGTATGGATGGAACTTCAAATCTTTTTTCAATATTTCATGTACAGACGACTTTGGAAGTCCTAAAGCGTCTGCTCTCTTTCGCACAAGTCATGGATTTTCTTGCAAACTCCGTTGAACACTCAAGATGTTTTCTGGCGTCCTTGTGTGTCGGATTGGGCCTGATCTCGGGATGTTTTGTGCTGAAGAAGTTTTTCGAAACTTTTAAACAAAATTGTCGGCGTGCAATAACTAACGAAATAGCTTTAAAAAACGCTTCAAATCCATAAGAACGGTGGTGTTCTGACCGTTGAGACATGTTGAAAACAAAATCCGCAATATTCAGTAATGTATTTCCGCCAAATGTCAAAACCAAAGACTTTTTTTAAATTTTATAATTGACTTTGAAAACAGAAATCTGCCACCGGACACCCTGTATAATTTGTGGTGTAACACAACCATAGTGCAACTAAGAAATGGAAGCACAGCAGTTTTCGGTCCCAGATGGCGAGATTCTCTCATATTCAATGAATCTGGCTTATACTGATGGATATAACTAGTGGAGACTGCAGCTCGACGAGCCGGAAAAGAGCGAGTTTAAGACAAAAATAAATTCCTACAGAAGCATCAAATAAGCTACATTCAAAGATAAATTTTAAGGTTCGTTACATAGTGTGTTACCATATACATAATATTAGATCCGTATTCGTTATCAGAATATCATCTATATGTATGTATGTATGGAATGATTAAATGTCTTAAAGTTTCGAAAAAAAAAATGCAAACCTTTTATTTTATACCTGATTATTCAAAACTTCAAGTCCCGCGGCAGACATAGTCTTGGATGTTTTTGTGAGTCAGCAACATGTGGTAGCTAGTGTTTTGTTTTGTTTTTAGCTGCTTTCTTTGCACTCTTAGGCACTGGTCTCACCGCGAGCTACTAAGCTATGAACTATCGGCTATAAACACGAACAAAAGATACGCACTCCCGTGTAAATAAAAGAGACACGGCGATACTCGCCCAGCTATCAGCTATCACCGCCGGGCGAGTATCGCCGTGTCTCTTTTATTAACACGGGAGTGCGTATCTTTTGTTCGTGTTTATAGCCGATAGTTCATAGCTTAGTAGCTCGCGGTGAGACCAGTGCCATAATTACCCTTGTTGGGAAGAGGTTTATTATTATATATTATATTATTATTTTTAAGTGTAAGATAATGTATATTTATCGATGTAAAGCTTAATTTTGTTGTAAGTAGCACCATTAAGTACTATGAGCGGTGAGTTGGGCTACATAAAGGCCGATATAGGCAACAGTGCCCATAAATCGTTGGCGTAGGCCGCGGTTGGCGCAGCTTGTGTACAACACCGATATTAATTTGCTTTCCGCTTTCATGTTGCAAATTAAATGCGGCAGTGGTATGGCGTACAGCGACTACCATCTGTTCTATGGCACGAGTGCTGTGGTTGATAGCTCCTGGGCTGCATTTGCTGATTTCACAGCTAAAGGTGCATTCAGACCAAACGAGCACTCGGTGTTCTATCCCCCACTCTACGATATCAACAAATCACGTTTGGTGTAACAATCGAATTTCGTAGAGTAGGGGGTTAGAATAGCGAATCTGAAGAGCGTCTGAATGCACCTTAAGAGAGAGATTTTCACCCTGGCAGAAACTGAATAAAAACATGTTGCAATATTTCGTTTGAAATCCGCGGTACTAAACATGCTTATGTAGAAATGATTGGCAAGCGTTGATTGCCTAGCGGCAGAGCGCGATGCGGTATCAATCCAGAGCTCGAGTTTCTATAAGTACCTCGACAATGTTTGGTACGGAATATCTGTAATTTTCGTAAAAGCGCGGGTCATGGTAACACACTGTAAATTATAATCAGGACAAAATATTCAGTTCTAAAATTGACTTTTATATGTCACTATATCAATTAGGATATCTAGCTTATGTCTCATTGTTGACACCTGTACATAGAAAAGATTGTAGCATTAAGCAAACAATGAAAATATGTTATTCAGTGCATTTTAGTTTCGTTACACATTTTAGTCTTCAGGAATACCTACCCTACCCTAGTAAAATTATGCAGAATCCCTGCGAGCGCCTTATATTACGAGATCTGCTACATATTTGTCAAGGTGCTCGAGAGCGACTCATTCTCGGTCGCTCATTAAAACATTCGTCAAAAGTTGCCCCTTTTGTTGCAGCTTGGCTTTCATTTTTTATATGCTTGTTTATCAAAAAGTTGCCATGACTGAAATACAGCGTGTGTATTTTATACGGGCGAATAATTAATTCAGCTATAATATCTGATCCTACGAATCGTATAAGATAGTTCATTCGTTAAATTTTGTTGTTGATTATGATTAGGTGGCATAATTTTCTAAAATGCATCCCAGCAGCAATATATGCCGTCCAACTGACATGACACTCGTATGACGTTTAAATAATTATGTCTACGTTAATTAAATGGCTACCAGTGGATGCAATACACTGCACTGCACTGCGTACTGAATTATTTTTTATGGTAAAAATAATTCAGTACGCAGTGTAAGTAAGTATTCCTAAAGAAATTTATGTAAACATGTTCCCTAGGTCCGATAGTAATCGCCATTAAAATATTCGCCCGTATCAAATACACAACGCTGTATAATCTAGTACATTACTAACAGATAACATTTCCAACATGACATCTGCCTATCTAAAGTTACCATCAGAACCGTGTATTTATTTTATTATGAATGTATCTCAGTAGTCTTCAAATTGTACCTAATACACGATAGTAAATCAAATAATTGATAATCATTCACCATGGAAGCGATCATTCGTTTAAGTTCCGAAAATTTTACTTAACAACTTAGAAATACTTGTATACTTATAATAGCATAAAAGATGTCCATTGGTTTTTTCCCTATGCAGCGTAATTGGGGAGTGTTCATTTCCATTCTCTCAACAAGGGTAATTTTTTCTATGTTTTCATAAGATAAATAATCTCTATTGAAAAAGAGGAAATAAGCTCTTTAGAAAAGACACTCCTCCAATTACAGATACACGCAAATCTTTCGTTTCCGACATCATGATAAAAATTATCTAACTAAACATGAAAGCTGTATAAACAGAACACGAAGATGCCAAATACAAATTTAGAAAAAAACCTGCCTGTGACACATTTGCTACGGTTTTTTTTTTTTCAAAAATTGTTTCATAACTTATTAAGTACCTATTAGAGGATAGACAATGTATTTAAAATTTTTGTTTTCATATTTCGAAACAATGACGGATTTACTTAGAATTAACATATTCTAAGTAAATGCATTATAATTATGATGCAACATATGATATCATAAACATTTAGGTACACATTTTCACTTTAGGTTGCTTGCTACCCCTACTCACAGTAACATGTAACTGAACTCTGAACTTAAGGTAGGAAATTCCCGCTGTGGTATATTTTTTATCAGAAATTACGTTATTTTGTTGTTATGTTGACATTTTAGGTACAATACGTAAATTGTGCAAAGTAAGATGTGTTGGAAAAACCTGATTCAAATAAAGAACAAGCAAATTGTGCCTCTTGATCTAATTTGGTGACTATCTTGATCCGGGTCACTGGCGAGCCCTACTCTCCTCTCCGCTCACTTACTTGCTGGCAAGTCGCAACCTAAAATAACCATGTTTGTGTGTTTCATAATTGAACGAAAAAACAACGACTGGTAGGTAATATTACCTAAAGTTATATTTATTCATAAAAATATTCGATTTTAATGAAAGTGATGGCATAAAAACTGTTTTATTAGTATTTTGTCACGTATAATACTTAATTCATAAATAACATAAAAATCCTTTATTACTTCTCTACGACGGTACAGTAAAATTTATAAGAATAAGTGAAAATTTGTAAAATATTGGATTATATTGTGTCGTTTTCTATCTTGTGCTTTCAGTGCCCAGTCTTTGCCAGCTGTAGACACGATTTCATCGAGCCATCTTTCTCTAGGTTTTCCTCTTTTCCTTTTTTCCGAAGGACCACGTCATAGGGTGATTAGTTTTGCCCACCTTTCTCGATACATTCGCGCTGTGTGTCCGCACCACTTCCATTTCAATTTTTGTGCAAACGTTAGAGCGTCTATTATTCCAGTTTTTTTCCTTATATCAGCATTTCTATTTTGTGAATAAGTTTTAAATTTAAAATACTTCATTCCATGACGCGTAGACAATGTTGTATCTAATTTCGTGCTTCATTGTTGTATATCCACGACCAATAAACAGGTGTCGAGAATTATTTTCTCAAACTTAATTAGCATATTCGATTTTAAAATTTCTTTATAATTCCAAAACTTATTCTAGGTAATGGCTATTCCCCTCGAGATTTCTTCGGTATTTCTATATTTGTTAAAAGAAATTAATTTACCCAGGTAGATATATTCTTGAACAATTTGAACATATTCTAAGGGGCTAGAATTTACCACTATTTCTCTATGTGTAGAGTTTGTTAGGATCTTGGTTTTTTGGGCATTTAACTCGGGTTGGGCTAAAGTAATGATAATTAATATTTCTAAAAACATAAACATAATGGCAATAAGCATTGAATTATCGATTTTGTTATCACAAACTATAGGATATTGGACATGAACTACATAGCCTTTAATAATAAGACAAGGCCCGGTTTTATATTTTTTTAAGTAACTTGCTCATGAATTTGCACTATACTTTAGACAACTGTCAAAAATACTCTAGTTCTTTATTCCCGGAATTTCGTATTTTTATTTTATTCTTGAATCGAGTTCTCACGTACATTCAAAAGTATTTAAAAATTACTAATAAGTTGTTGTTGCCTGAGACTCAATAACATGTGAAGGGCTGACAATATTTAGTAGCTTTTCCATGGCCGCTTAGTGGGTGAAAACCGATATTGCATACATATTTACCGAAACATGTATGTCTTAAAACGTCACTAAAACTCGATTCGTAGGAGAATTGTATTGCCTACTATGTGGATTGTTATTATAAAGGATGAGTTTTGATTAATCCAAATACAATTTACCAAAATAATTCAAACTAATGATCAAACCCCGGATGACGGGAGCAAAAATGCGTTTGCCACTAGTGCTTAGTTAAATATCGACTAATCTATCGACATCCTTATGAACGATTTTTAATTTGAAATTTATAGATTAGGTATGCTAATTATGTTTCCCTAGTAGTTCCACTTCTTTTCCAGATATCAAAAATATATAAGATTTTTAATATGAATTCACCAATATATTGATTTAAACTTTCACGATTATCACTCATATTTTACAGACAAACGGGTCTTAATCGCGTAAACTTACGTTTAATTATATCCTGACGTTTCGGGCATGACGTTACACCCGTGGTCGCAGGCAGACTGGCGAGAGAATGTATCAACACCTTCGAGCTGCGCGGGTTTTTCGAACTACCCGCACTTGATCTTGATTATTCACTTCTAGGCTAGGGTTGTCACTAGGCCTACACACAACACTCACAACATCCAATGGCTTAAAAATGGATGTTTCACCACGCTTACATTTGTAAATCACGGGATTCCACGCGGACGAGATTCCTTGCCCCTCATTTTGATTAAAACTCCGATGTTTCTTAATTTCAATAGCTTCACGTACTTTTCGGCTATGATGTATACGCTCGGTTGAGAGGACTTTCGGGTTATGGAGCTCAATCCAGTGGTTAGGTCCGGACTCCAACAAATGCTCGGCCACAGCAGACTTATTCGTTTGACGCTTTTTAACAGCCGTGATATGTTCCTTGACCCTTTCCGCTATGGTGCGTTTGGTTTCCCCAATATAGGAACTACCACAGCTACAATCGATCTTATAAAACGCCCGGTGTGTGATAAGGTAAAACATCCTTAGGCGACCTTAGATGACCTGCCACCTTTGATAACGGCATGTAAACGGTTGGTATGGAATACTTATTCAAAAGCGTACCTATTTTGTCCGTTACACCCCTGACATAAGGCAAAAATGCTGGTCGCCTTGCAACATCTGTATGTTTCTTCCTCGGTGTTCGTCTGGGTTGCCGTCTGTTCATTATGTAGCCATTTCTCTTCAGAACCTCCTGAACGTGCGATAACTCAATTTCTAAAAATTCAGGGTCACAAAGGTCATGTGCCAGCTTCAGTCTGTGGTTAATTCTCTAAAGAACAGAGCACATGACCTTTGTGACCCTGAATTTCTAGAAATTGAGTTATCGCACGTTCAGGAGGTTCTGAAGAGAAATGGCTACATAATGAACAGACGGCAACCCAGACGAACACCGAGGAAGAAACATACAGATGTTGCAAGGCGACCAGCATTTTTGCCTTATGTCAGGGGTGTAACGGACAAAATAGGTACGCTTTTGAATAAGTATTCCATACCAACCGTTTACATGCCGTTATCAAAGGTGGCAGGTCATCTAAGGTCGCCTAAGGATGTTTTACCTTATCACACACCGGGCGTTTATAAGATCGATTGTAGCTGTGGTAGTT
>JALPQI010026441.1:0-15436 GCA_025490895.1 Thaumatotibia leucotreta | reverse complement strand
AATTATTAATGTTTCACCGACGATTATTTTTTGCGGGTATTATTAACTGTTGAAAGAAGTTTATTATTTCTCGTTCGAGCAATTTTTAGGATTATGGAGAAAGATTTTGTATTAATAAAATATCGGGGTATTTTTCTCTTTTTATATATATTAAAAAGTATTTTTCTGCAATATTGTATTGTATTTTGCCTGTCTCCATAGCCTAGTTGGTAGTGACCCTGCCTACAAAGCTGGAGGTTCCGGGTTCGAATGTCGGCTTTGGCATTATATGCTACCATTATAATTGTTTATGTTTTTTTGAAGTAACTTTAATAATATATCTTTATGTATCGTCGTGGGTACCACTAGGCTGATTACTAGGTCGATTTGTGTAAGATGTCTCGAGATAATTGTGTTTTTTATACAAATTGCCGACAATATATTTGTAATGCTTACAAAATATTGTGTGGTGAAATATCATGATTAAAGATGATAATTTCATAAAGCAATATATCGATAATATATCCCAATGGTTTCATAAATATGGAATCATGATTTGGAAAAAAGTTTTTTTAACGTTACTTATCAGAAAACAATATTGCACGGATATACACTTTACCCCAATGTAAAAAAAAGATAATATATTTATTATCTTTATTTTTTAAGTAAGAGAATGTTGCCAAAACTCGTAAAACTGTAAATAAATGATGTATAAAATATTTTTTACCCAAAAAGTATTAAATAATGGTAGAAAGCATATTATCAGCAACTCCCACACTAAGTTAAACCTGTACTTATTCCAGCTAAGCAGTTTCCCAATTCTGTGGAATAAACCCAAGGAGATTATTTCGCTTAAAATACGATCCCACGGTAAACACTGAAAGAGCATTACTTTCAGACGCAAATATCATTAGTCCAATTCTGACTTTTAATCACACACGCACGTACATCATTAGCCTATAATCAGTCTATTGCTGGACAAAGGCATCACCTATCACCTAGGTGTATGGACGCATGAAAAAAATTGTCGTTTTCATACATTTTGACCAATCGATCGCGACATTTTTTATGAAAGAGCCAACATTTTTTTTGAGATTTCTTGGTTAGCTCCATAGTAAAAGTATAACCTACCAAATTACCCCGTTCAAGGTTTTCAGTGGCTAGTGTAACACGTTGTATAACTTACGTCATATTAATGAACTATTGAAAATTGCATTAAAATTAAGCTTTCTTTGATAATTCACAGTTACATTTATCAAACAGCAGTGTTATTCACTAAAGAATCCGCCTTGCTGTCAGCGCTGTGTCAGCGCTGCGGCAGCGTCGAGCCTAAAAATGGTATTCACTAATGTACTTTAAACGACACTATAGTGCTCGGCGACGAATGCGGCGTGAGCTGGAACTACACTGCGTCGAGAGTTTGACGTTTAATGTACGAACTGCCCACAACCTCGCTCACAGCCTCGATTTCTAATGTCAAATAAAACAGCTAGGATTTTAGATACGGCTGTCTCGACGTCGAGCTCGTTGACGAACGCAGCGTCGAATGTGTAAATAAGAGAATAGCATAGCTGAACATTTACAGGCGCCGATAAATCATGCATTGTCAACAATTTCGTACCAATTATAACGTATACGCCTCACCGCAATAGAAAATCTATTTGCTCAAACTACTCATTCCCGGCACAAATGATAGACAAACAGGCGATAACGAAGTTACTGGGTTATATTTAACTTACACGGTACACGTTGTATAATTAATATGCTTGGATTGGAACTGTTTTGATCGATTAATACCGTTTATTATGATGTTTGATTAAATATTCATTACGGCTGTGTTCATATCATACAATAGTCTTTATTGCACACCGTATTCAAATAAAAATAACAAAGAATTTACAATCTTAGAGGTAGAGGTAACACAACAGGCGATTTATCGCTAAAGAGCGATTTCTTCATATGGATTCTTATTATGTTCTTACGCCACATGGTGGCAGTAAAAACGTATCATTGTCACCCTTCCAACTCTTCCCGTGGGTGCCCAAAAGAGTAGATAAACGGATTAAAGTGTCACTGACTATTAACTTATAGAAGATTGATGACGCGCAGCGGTATCGTCATAATGGTATATCCAAGGGAAACAGTCATGTTCTGAAAGACCATCTTAACAGGTTAAGGTGCATTTAGATCAAACGAGCATTCACTCATTCTATCCCCCACTCTACGAAAATCGTTTGTTAGACATAACGTGATTCGTCGAAATTCGTTGATTTCGTAGAGTGGGCGATAGAATGAGCGAATGCTCGTTTCGTCTAAATGCACGTTTACGTATTCAACGTTGGGATCACGACCCCGTAATCATGCTGTATATAATAATCTATTATTCAAGAGCATTCACTCTAAAATTAATATGATATTATTATATTATAGTATAAGGAAAAATAGGAGCAAAATTGGAAACCAATATTTTACAAAACGCATAATTTGAGAGCCCCAACTTAATCGACCTCGGCTTGAAAAGGTCCAGTCAAGGGCAAAAATATGTTCACACTTTCATTACTTATATCTGTAGCATAAGGTCCAATATTGTATATATATTTATGCCTCTGACTTTCCAACAAGTTCTATGAACCATGAAATGGGCCTTTCTATAGCTCAGTCGCATTCACTTCGCGTGTCCAATATTTGCCTCAACCAATCTTTAAAAATATATAAATATCTTGGTATAAACACAAATCCTAGTCCCACGGTAAGCTCAATTAAGGCTTGTGATGTGGGTACCATGCGTCGATATAAAATAGATACTTGAATACATAGACAGCCATGACCAAAGAACAATGACTTGTAATTAAATAAATACACAAATAATGCCCTCGCCGGGATACTAGCCTGGAACTTCCAGCTTTGTAGGCAGAGTCATTACCAACTACGCTACCGACACTGACATAGGAAGCAACCATTGGCTTATCCCACAAAACTTTACAAGCGTACAATTCTACAAAATTGTATAAATTCCCATACGAAATTTGACAATTTTGTAGAATTGTACGCTTGTAAAGTTTTGTGGGATAGGCCACATGACTATAGAAAAAATAGTTTTTGTCGTAAATGCATCAAAATATGCCCTGATCGGTATTCAAACCCGGACTCTCCAACTTTACAGGCAGGGTCACTACCGACTGAGTGACAGTCAGATTTAGAAATAATCAGAAAATATACCGCGAATGTCCAATGTTGGCATACTCGTATACAATACATTTACTTACATTATAATACATTCTTAGGGTTCCGTTTTTTGCCATTAGCTAAAGAACCCTAAAAATGTATTGTTACATTTCATCCACTTCCTAGATTGACAGATTTGTTCCATTCCCATTTGATACCCGCCCAATTTTCGTACACTAAGCAGATTCGGTCACTATGATAAAAACCCCGGTAATAAACGCGGCAAGATTTACGGCCGGTCCGAACCGGTCCGAACCGGATTAATCCGGTTTAGGGCTGAGACTTGTAAGCTCTTAGTTCGGAGTTTAACGACTTTAGTTTTAAATGCTGATTTATTGTGTAGGCTTCTTATCATTTTCATATTTTATGTCGTGTTAGTATGAGAACAAGGAAGTTAGAACGAGCTTGAACATTTTTGATGCGTCGTATGCATTTTTGAAGTTTGTGATCTTATTTATTTAATTTGAACTTATGCATTTATCTGATTAGTACTTACAGTGAATGCCACACGGACAAATTTTTTAATCAATTATAAGTTATTATTCATTTGCCAGCCTCCGTAGCCTAGTTGGTAGTGACCCTGCCTACAAAGTTGGAGATTCCGGTTTAGGATACCGGCGAGGACATTATTTGTGCATTTATTTACCACAAATATTTGTTCCTTTTTCATAGTTGTCTGTCTATGTATATTTAAGTATTTATGTGTATCTATCTAGAGGTGCATTCCACGAAAAAGTACACCGATGTCCCGTACGAACATGGTTTTTCTCAAAATTGAGGTTTTATCGAAGTTCTCTTTCGTGACTAGAGGAGTCAAAAATTGCACAAAAATATATATAACTTAAAAATATATATACTAACAACTCGGAAAAAACATCAAATTATCGAAATATACACGCGTTTGTACGGGACAGCCCAAGAAATGGTCCTAGATATTATATACGAGTATATCGTCACTTGGTACTCACTTCACAAGCCTTAATATTGAGCTTACCGTGGGACTAGGTCGATTTGTTTAAGATGTCCCAAGATATTTTTTATTTCATAATTGAAATATGTTTCATACTCTTACTACTGTCACCCTAAAAAATAAATACTATTGAACAAAACTTACAACCTGCTCTCCCAAAACACATGACAATATTTTATGTAGCTTTATAGGTACATATATGAGACAAATATTGTGATTCAAATTAATATTCTCTTTTAACATTATATGGCGTACTGGTACTTTCACCTTATGCATTTTTAATATAAAATTATAGACGTGTGAGTGGCACCCCTAATCCAGTTAACGACGGATCGAATAGACGTAACGTTTAGCGCAGCTTAGACCCATTCTGGATGCTCAACTTTCCTGCCTTTTGAGGATAGCCCTAGTTTGAGTTCAACGGCTTGGAATAAAAATTTTTGGTGTATGTAGAAAAATATATTGACTAATACTATACCCACAGATGTCATATATACCATAGATCAAGCAAACGTATGTACTTAGCGTGTCAAATGAACTCAGTAAAATCTACTGAGTTGTTCGTCTTTAATCGCAGCTTGCAGCTTTCGGGCGTCAAATTTTGTAAGTTGAAGTGAACAAAAACATTAATAATGCCTCCTTAAGTAATATCAATTGCAACAACACATAAAATATGAATACTCAAGGGCCTGAGACATATTTAAAATCATAGGCAAATAACAACTTCAGTACAAAATCCGACACGCTCGGCCGCCATACAAATGAATGAACTTGTTTCTTCTATCCAAATCTAATTCTGTTACTATAGCTTATTTATTGTGGAAAAACTCAAATTTTATTTCATATTTGAGAGGTGTATTTTTACGCTACTATGTATATTTTAAATATTAGATGTCATATACCACAGACAATATACAAAAGTTTACCAACGGCGCAAATGGGGTTTGAACCAACGTCCTCAGCTTTCGCGGCTTTTGCCTAAACCTGGAGTGGCCGAGTGGTTTAGGTATCAGCCGCGATAGCTGAGGATGTGGGGTCAAATTCCACCTCCGCCGTTGGTAAGCGGAGGTATTTCTTCTTTAAAAGGCGTCCCCCGTTACAGTCGACATAGTGTATCCGCATTGAGCACCTTACAATACTCACCAGTAAGTACGATACTATTAATATCTTTGAGTAAGTAGTTATTAATATTACCTACATCAATAATTTTTGTTCAACACTTTTGAACAGTTTTTCCGTGTTGTAAAATATAAATGCTAAAATTATATTTTACTTACATTGTTTAAGTTGAAAAAGCTCGACATGTTTGCTCCTCATGAGCAAATTCTCATACTTAACGTAAATTGTTACCTTAAGTTGGATAATGTGCTCCTACCTAACCGTAACGTTACGTAGCATAATTTTATAAAATAAACATAATTTTCACATAATATTAACGCATTGCACCCAAGTTTCCTCATAAACTAAAACTTACACAGATCACTTGCCTACCTATCACCGCACATTTAGCAATTTAAATAATCATAAAAAGTAATAGGTCCTAGCATGCTGTTTTATATGTGCATGACCAAAAAATCGTTTGATTGAAATTTTCCTGAGATGTCATTGTCGATAACTTTAAAGCTCAAAAATACTAAGGTTTTAAGTCATATAAGTATAAGTTGTCAGCCTCCCTAGCCACCAACCCTGCCTACGAAGCTGCAGGTTCTGGGTTCGAATCCCGACGAGGACATTATTTGTGTAGGTATTTATTTATTATAGATATGTCGGAAGGACAGCCGAGAACGGGGGTGGCGAATATTTAATTCCTAACTCATCGTACCTACTTACAAAGGTGTATACTATGCATGGACGCACATAATTAAACACAAGGTAAATTACAATCTTTTATTATACTGGTTCACAAATGATAAACCTGTCTGTCGTGAGAAGAACCAGCAAGAAACTCAGACGAGACGGTCTTACATTTTCCAAACTTTAAATAATCACAACAAGTACACACTTAAAACAAGACTATTTACAACACTTTAAACTATACTGATAGAAAACGACTGGAGAGTTATAAGCTTGCGTCCATGCATCATTTAATCAACCCTGGAATGCTTTATTCCAACTCTAAATCAAGAATGAATCCCTGAACACTGCACTAGTGACCTTTTATACCGTCCGCTCACCAACTACCTCTTCATAGGCGGGTAGATCCCAACATGACGTTTAATGTCTACCTGCATGGACCAAGCAAAGAACATCTCAAGCAAAATATTGCTTATCGTTTTCTAGATTTTATCACTCTTAACAAATTAAATGTAAACATTGCAAATAAGACTATTCTTATTGTAAATAAGACTATTCAGACGTTCGATGACTCGACATGTCGTACACGTCTGCGCCAACTGAAGCATATCTCCGACACGGCCATACTGACAAGACAAGCGTCCTCGCTTGTATCTGAAACAAACACGTACACCAGTAGTCTTTGTTACCACTCGGTCACTCCTGACCAAATTATCTGTCTACGTAAAATCATCGCAACTCAAGAAAAATAATTTTAATCTTTGCAACTGAATTTAGGACTTATGGTCAATTAATTACCACCAATTTAAAATCTAAAGCAAACAACTATCATCTGGCTTTCGTAGCCAGATTTTACGTAAAACATTACAGAAAACTTTCGGAAGAATATAATCTCATTAGTGACCTATTGACCATCACATAATCACACACATTACGCGCATCCTTAAGGGATCGCCGATTCAACCCTACGACACTACTCTAAAACGCGACCTCCGCCAGAGCCTGTCGCGCACCGCGTACCCACGGACTACTCACAGGCAGACGCATCGGGTTACGGCTACGATCAAGCCTCTGGTACGGTCGACCCATTCTGACCTCAATACATAATGGGATAGAAATGACTACTGTTACTTTTTACGAAATCAAATTTGAAACAATTTTACACACGATCATTTCACACTCCTCTTCTATAACCTGTTAGAGGATCGTAGGAACATCTTACAATCGTCAATGTGACTCTATACACATCCACCACTTTAGCAAGGTACGCAGGTATACCACCAACAGTTATCAGGAATACTGTAAGCAAACTCATCGTCCACGACCTCAGAAATGTATACAGAAAAACAATCTACAGTCATCAACATGTCACAAAACACCCGCTATCCGAGTAAAGTACACGGACACATCTATAACCTTCTGCGCGGTCATCACTTAAATTAACTGACTGACCTGAGTAAGTAAAGTTTGCAAGAACACTCTATAACTCTAAACAACATTGTTGGCAAACTCATCATCCACGACCTTAGCAAGGTACGCAGGAATACCATCTACAGTCACCATTAATACTGTAGGAACACTTCATCTACGACCTCAGCGAGGTACGCAGGAATACCATCTACAGTCACCATCATACTGTAGGCACACTTCATCCACGACCTCAGCTAGGTACGCAAGAACACTGTCTACAATCATCACATGATTGTACGAAAACCATCCACAGTCACCAAACTGACTGTGGGCATACTCTGAAGCCAACTTATTACTTTGCCCAACATACGATTCACAACATTCGTCATCACGTTTGGGATTTTGACAAGACAATGTCAAAAATCATGCCAGTCTTTAGGCAATTAACATGAGCAGGGGGCTCATTTTTTACCTCCAAAACGTAACGGTATACCAAAAATTCACATCTCACGTCATCAAATATCACTCAGTTACATTTCTTGAAAACCAAGTTCAGTTTTACCAATTAAAAGTCAAAATGATTTAAACTAAAGAGTCAATCCCTCGACTCAAACAAAAACGTAAGTTACTCAACCAGGTTACACCATAACCATGCACCTGATTTAATTTCTGTCCATGGGCTTGTTAGGATCCAATAAACTATCAGAAGTTAACCATCTCAGCCTTGTTAGTGCTACTCCTCGCAAAGAGTATACTGCACATAAAAAGCAGTCCACGTGCACCTTTTACATGCTCCGGAACTTCTGATGCGTTTATTAGATCACGCGCAATCCATCGAACTTGCTCTCAGTCCATTGAAAGCTCAAATGACATAAGAACTCATTAAATTTAACAATTACCCTTTCCGCATTTAAAGTAGTTAATAGAAAATTAAATGCCGTAATGCAGTATCATATTTTCTTTAGGTACTCATTTAATCAACTAAGGGAATTAAAATCAACTTCATTAACATTTGAAACAGACTAGCAAGTCTGTTTATAACCAAACGCACGCCACTCACAGTCGTGGCCGCACTGAGACGGAAAAATAGATCCGATTTTACACCTACGACTACGAATGATAAATGGTGTATGTAGTCCGAGAAAACTGAACCCAACAAAAATGTAAAAAGTTTCATTCCACGATTGCAAACTATACGATTGCAAACTATAATGACTAATTATAGTACCCACAATTTTAATTGAACTAAAGTAGTCAAACTGAAACTATTGACGGTCCAAATAATAAGAAATGATTATCATCATCACCATAACCACCATCATCATCATAACCACCATCATCATCATAACCACCATCATAATCATCACCACCATCACCATCATCAAAACCATCATCAACATAACCATCATCATCAACATAACCGTCATCATCATCATAACCATCATCATCATCATAACCACCATCATCATCATAACCACCATCATCATCATAACCATCATCATCATCATAACCATCATCATCATCATAACCATCATCATTATCATAACCATCATCATCATCATCACCATCATCATCATCATAACCATCATCATCATCATAACCATCATCATCATCATAACCATCATCATCATCATGATCATAATCTTATCATCGTCATCATAATCATAATCATCACCATCACCCTTTATCAGAAGTTATTATAATAGATCTCAATGCGTTTAATAAAACTTGTCTTTAATAAACTTGCGTAACCTTACGTTACCGCTGTCTAATTTAGTTTTAGTTTTGAATTTCTTGCTAAGGTTTAACTCTATAGAATCGAAAGGGTAGAAGCCCTCGATGACTACAACAACATTGGTTTCACCAATTAGCTCGGGGCTTAAATAGCCCAATAAAATGTGAACTCCTCACCGGATTGACAACATGTCTACACCACGCGCTGCGCCACGTGTTCACGGTAGGCAGCAGCGACACCAGCCATCAGCCTCTGCCGCGCCGTCGGGACATGATGACAGCAATAGCTTGCAGGCTCTGAATCACCATGTTGAACTGTAATCATCAAATTGTACGGTATCAGTTTTATGACAGATATTTTGCACGCGAGCTCTCAACTTAACCTGATCACAAAAATAAAAAGTTGAGGTTAGGGTATTGGTATCTTTTTCACTTTGTATTAAAATAATAATGGGCTTCACTTTACTACAACCAAGTTAATCTCGCAAATAATAAAACGATTTAGGAGCACAAAAACTTAACGTTAAAAACAGAAATGTCAAACTGTTATTTTTTTTAATTTGCTGCTTCGAATTTTTAATTAAAACAATTTGAACGAAACCTGTCCTTTTATTTCCATTGCTTCAAAAGTAACTCCTGAAGAGCTGGAGTTTTCATTCTTCTTCATTTCTTCGACATTTCGTAAGAAGTTGTGGTAGTTTCATCACAACAGCATAGTTATCCTGAACAGAACTTCTGGCTACTATGAACGTGTTGTTCTTGAAATTGAAACATTCTGAGCTCGTTTCATTGCCACAACATAGTCATCAGTATCATCAATTCATCACGAACGAAATCATCACGAAACATCCTGTAACATAAATTTCACACGCATAGAAAACTTAAAAAAACAGACATAAGAAATCTCTAATCAATTTTTGGTACACCACAAAACAAAACCACAAAATCAGAAAAGTAACAAGTATGAGCCATGATATTCTTTGAAATTATTCAAAGTAGTGGGTGGGGTACCTATCCACACGTATTGCAACAATAGAAATTCCATAAAAAAACTAACTTGATATCTCAAATTACGTCTCTAAACAGACTTTGCTTCAAAAGATACAAGTAGTTTACACCTTACACCAAATAAAAAAGTAACGATAGTTCAACCTTACCGACTGTCGATGATTTCAAACCTCACTCTTTACGTGTGGTACATTTACCATCACCACTTATTGTAGGCGTTTAGTCCACATCCCACTTTCTGATGTCAGAGGGACAGCCGAGAACGGGGGTGGCGAATATTTAATTCCTAACTCATCGTACCTACTTACAAAGGTGTATACTATGCATGGACGCACATAATTAAACACAAGGTAAATTACAATCTTTTATTATACTGGTTCACAAATGATAAACCTGTCTGTCGTGAGAAGAACCAGCAAGAAACTCAGACGAGACGGTCTTACATTTTCCAAACTTTAAATAATCACAACAAGTACACACTTAAAACAAGACTATTTACAACACTTTAAACTATACTGATAGAAAACGACTGGAGAGTTATAAGCTTGCGTCCATGCATCATTTAATCAACCCTGGAATGCTTTATTCCAACTCTAAATCAAGAATGAATCCCTGAACACTGCACTAGTGACCTTTTATACCGTCCGCTCACCAACTACCTCTTCATAGGCGGGTAGATCCCAACATGACGTTTAATGTCTACCTGCATGGACCAAGCAAAGAACATCTCAAGCAAAATATTGCTTATCGTTTTCTAGATTTTATCACTCTTAACAAATTAAATGTAAACATTGCAAATAAGACTATTCTTATTGTAAATAAGACTATTCAGACGTTCGATGACTCGACATGTCGTACACGTCTGCGCCAACTGAAGCATATCTCCGACAGATATTTGTTCCTTGGTCGTGGTTGTGTATGTATTTTAGTATCTATGTATATCAACCAATTATACAAATCGTCGTTTGGTACCCACATCACAAGCCTTAATTGAACTAACCAAGATATTATTATGATCACCAAATAAAACTTCATGGTTAAAACGTATAACCTCTATATTTGTTGCTTTTGTTCATTCACAATAGGACATCATCCTCACGATTTTCGTAAGAGCTTTTGATCGCGTAGTCTGAAATATTATTCTATAAACACGTTGTAAGCTATTTAATACGAGCTGGCCGCAAGCTGTTTGCCTAAATGAGCGCTTCCTTCACAACCACAAGAGAGCTAGACAAAACGTGCGGTAGGAAGAGCTAGCGAGAGCGAAAGAGATCAATAAATTTTCGAACGTTTTAAAATATGAGAAAGAAAAGAGAAACAAAAATCACGATCGCGCCAATTATGTTACGAAAGTTAACTATGCTGTATACTCTGTCTAACTTCCTCGATAGTAATAACAGGGGGCGAATTCAAAAGATATCCATTCGTATTAGTATCGTTTATAAAAAAAAATCCTCTTTCTGTGTAAAAATGTAACAGAAAATTTTACTTCGTAACACAAAAATTATGACGTCAAATTTTGCATTCATTAATGGACTTAACATACGTCTTTTCTTTGTCAGTGGAGCAAATTTGTAAAGAGACACTTCATCAGGTGCAGCAAATAAAATGCTATTAAAGGGTCTATCGCAAACGAGAATTTTGAGCATTTTTCTCTATGTCTCTTATAAAGGTACAACTGAAGTAGCAGAGTCAGATGCTTCAAATTTACGATTTTTGATGGACCTTCAGGTACATCGTCCAAGACTTGCGCCAACAAGCGGTAGCTCAAGACCTCAATTAAAGTTCCTTTCGTAATTACTGCGGCGTGCAGCCTTATCGTGCTTCACCTGCCCTCCATAGGGTTGCCACTGATTTTAAAAATAGAATCATTATAGAAAAACTGCTTCCTTTAAAAAGTTTTTGTTTTAATTGTTCGTCATCAGCCGTTAAATATCTGAAAGACTATCCAAAAAATGACCCTTGCGGGAGTCGGTGTTTTGTAGTATTCTACATGATTTTGCCCTTGTTACACTTTAATGCAACCCCAAATGTTTTTTGAGAAAATAGGTGATTACGGGGTCGCGATCCCAGAAACGTGTTAAGATGGTCTTTTTGAATGAGGTTTCACGTGGAGCAATCACGGAAATCTGGAAAAAATATTAATTTCATACCGATCGCTGCGGAAGTGTTCATAATTTCCAGTCTTGTTTCATAATGAGGTGTACACATTTGCAAGGCATTAGTATTGAGAAATGAATACAAAGTCGGTACGTTTGTGCATATAGGTTCCATGGGAAATCATGTTCAGAAATACCATCTTAACACATTTTTCACAGTTTACACACAGTGGATCACGACCCCGTAATCACCTTGTATATTAATAAATGATTTAAATTGATTCTCTGACTTATTGATTTTCTTCGTCGTTCTTACACTACGGTTTCCATTTATGATGAGAGTTACACGGTTATTCGTTTTTGTATAAATTAGTTTTTCTTATAAAGCTGGTAACGTAATACATTTGACAGCCCTATGTTAATAGTTGAAGCGATTATGCAGTGAAATGGGCAGAATGAGGCCAAAATATTACTTCGGGTACGGACCGAGACCCTCTCCCGTGTTGTATGCGTATTACGTGACTTATATAGACAATTTGTACAACAATTCCCTTGTACTATGTCTATAAGTACTAGTCACCTAACTAGTTCTCCTCCGTACATAGTGTAATGCGTTTCGCAACTACTAATCATTTTTCTCCAGTGAGTATGGATTATTTATTAACTACCGATTTTTTTTTTGGGTGGATGCCAAAAATAATAATTTAACGTTTATTTTTTTTTTAAGTGGTAACACATTTTTTTTAAGAAAGTTTTTTAAAATATCATCGTCTGTTGATTTCGGCCAACAATCGAGCAAGAATGCAAACCTATATTTTTTTATCTTTTTACTTTTTGTTTGTCCTCAAGAAATGTTCTTTCGTCGTTTATTTTCAGTGTAGTCACTTGCCTTATAGTTTTAGTTATAATCACTCTAATTTAGTTATAATTTACAACCGCAGTCAACTGTCTCTGCAATTGACCGTAGTAATCTAGCGTTCTATCAATAAGCTTACACTAAGATAACAATAATACGTGCCACATGTATCGCGTAATGTGTTAATCGATCGACAGCTCGTTTGCATACAACGCCAGTAATGGACACCCTAATCCCGCATTAGACTGGGATTGTCAGTGTCCAGTGTTAATGAGGTGATGTAATGTTGAATTAGAAATTCACTGATTACTAAGTCTCTCTACAAAAATACTTAGATATTACAAGCTTTTATTTCGTTTTTGTACCAATGCGGATAACGCAGGACTGATCATTGTAGCAATCTTTGTGGGAAGCCTATGTCCAGCATTGTCTTTCGGCTGATATGATGATGATTATGTCCCGATGTTTTATTAATTTTTCAAATTTTGATCTATTCGTACTTTTCGATTACTAGTGCGCTGACATTTCAATTAGGGTGACAAGACGATGCAATATTTTACGGAGCTGCAGCTGGGTTTGACGATGGACTCGAAAGGTGACTTGAAAACAAATCATTATTACTCTATCATATTTGAACATGTTAGGTACGTCTTAATAAATACTAGATAAAATGAATGAAGAAAGCGGTGGCACTATAAAAGCTTGTATTAAAATGAAAAAATCGACACAAACATGGTTTCTTGTATGGTTTTTAAAGAGTTTTAGCCCTCAGAAAGATTCTTCTCAATCGTAAGTCTACTGTAGGTTGAAATATATTTGTATAATTAATACGAGTAAGCTACTGCATAATAACATGGGGATTCCATCCAAAATTACACGTTATATCTGATAATATTTACGAACTTTCTTATACTTGTATGTGCACCGTAGCCGCGTCCTATGAAACAAAATATCCCTTAAATTTACAAAGTACATAATTTACACAGGAATAAAGATGTAAAGAAAGCAAGAAGTTTCGCAAATTCCTCAACAAATTAAAAGGTAAAAACGCCGATGTTAACTAAAAACTTTTGTGCTTTGTCTTATCTTACCTTACCTTAGAGTTTTAAGTCTGTCAATTAGACTCCTCGAACACGCAGAAACTTCAAAGTATTCCCATTAAATTTTCGCACTAGAATACCCATAGGAAAGGTCCAATTAATACAAATACACAATTAAAGGTTTCGCGCAAAAACGCGAAACGTTTGATCACTTGAAAATATAAGCTTGATTAACGAACTTCCGATGAACTCAAAACATCGGGACTAACAATGAAATAAAAGATAATCATTTACTTTCAAAAACTCCCAACTTCAAAATGGAATAATTTTATTCTAAGCTCTATTACATTTACTTAAAGTTTAAATGACAATAAAGAAATATCAGGAGTGAATGCTATAGAAAGCGATTGAAATGTAAATTTGCTTTAACGAAGTGAATTTATTTTTATTTGCCCGTGTCCCGTTTTGTTTGACCGCGAGTGTAATTTGCAAAGTCATTCTACAGCTTATTCAAGCAAATTTCTACTTTATTCCATTGTGATACAGGGGAGTAAGTTAGTAGATTTTGTTATGGTGTCTGGGTTTTCTTGAGGGTCTATTTGTTTATTTGTTCGACTGTCTGCCGGAAAATTGATAGCGTTGTGAATGCAGGTGATGGCGTGTGCATCCGGAACAAATGCAGTTCAAAACATCTAAATCTGGACCGTCTGAACAAATTCAACAATTGAACCAGTCATATTGAAAATAGAAATAGTTGAAGTTGAAACGACGTGAAAGGAAGAAATGAAAATCTTGGTGATGCGAAAAACATTATAAATAAATAAATATCTGTAGCATATCTTACACAAATCAAAAAAGAGAGAACCTAGTCAAGACTTTCCCGTAAAGAGTTCTGTAATAAATAAAAATCGACCTAGTCCCACGGTAAGCTCAATTAAGGCTTGTGATATGGGTACCAAGTGACAATATATATAGGTACATATAGATTAGAGATACTTATACATTAATAGCCATGACCAAAGAACAAATATTGGTGGTAAAAAATACAGAAATAATGCCCTCTCCGGCATTCAAACCCGGAACCTCCAGCTTCGTAAGCGTGATCCTGCTTACCAACTAGGCTACGGAGGCTGATTTTCTAAAGAATCAGAATTAAACTTTGTAATCTAAAAATAGTTCTAATTTATCGTCGTCCTGGCCGTCTAAATTTGAGCTATTGAAATTCAAACCTAATGAGTTTGAAAATATAGTCGCTCTTCTTTTGTTCTACATATTCGAATATGTTCTTTATAAATCACATTGGGCAGGACGAGGTTTAAGT
>JALPQI010026439.1:0-10174 GCA_025490895.1 Thaumatotibia leucotreta | reverse complement strand
GATAATGCAACTGTACCTACCAGGCGAAATGGCAAAAACTTCTATCCTCAGCAACGTCTTTCTAAGTACCTATATTCATACCGCTTGGTTGAGTGTTGCAACAAGTTAAATTACTTTGGCTGGAAACTTCTTACTTAGAACAGATCTCAGGGAACAAAGTTGGATAAAACGTTGAAGATGGTTCGCGTTCACCTTAACACTTGACTTAGACCTCTGTAAGTTAATGTAAGTTGAATTAACTTGCTTGACGATCCTTGGCAAGTAACTTTTGATTCAAGTATAGTATATTATTTATTAAATGATTTGAATTCCTGGTAGAGCGCTATAAAGACGCAATGAAATGAGTACTCTTGACTTTTTTAGGTTTATGTTTCTGGTACCATGTAACTATCTTTAATAGACACTTGGTAATGAAGAATTTTATTATTTACTTAACGGGACTTATAATTGCGTAATATTATACTTAACGCCAACGATACGAGCACGACATTTACCCAGCTATATTTAGTATTTGATCATAGGTTTTTAGGAATCGAATGGGATAATAAACTTGTTAAATGGTATTATTCCTTTGGTGTACCTATTGTTTGTTTATGTCCGTGAGCTACAAAGTACGCAGTACATAATAAAAAAAAATCTGTCGAATTGAGAACCCCCTCCTTTTTTTGAAGACGGTTAAAAATAAGTTACACTGTCATTACATGACGATTAGGTACATAAATTAATATGTACCTACGCAATACATTGCGCGTTGAGCGCATACATAATTAACATAATCATATCAAAAATAACCGGGTGACATTCCTAATTTTCTAAGAAAATCAATGTAAATCCTCTGGGCATATATTATACGTCATTAAATTATACGCTCTGCAAAGATCTCCCTATGCGATGCCTGCGTGGTAATAAAAATCATGAATATTGAAAACGGCGTCAGTTGTAACTTAAGTAATAATTACCAGTTTAATTAAATTAAACATGCACATTAATATATTTATAATATTCCAGTTTGATTGATAAAGTTTTTCAATTAATCCTTTTGTGTTCTTAGCCTGATGTTCTATCAAACGATGTTGTAATCCTAAATATAAGATACTTCATCTAAAATCGGAAGTTAGCAAGAATTTGCATGGCTACAAAGTCGGGATAACATTTTGCGAACTCCTTAATTGTGTTAAGGATCGTTACACAATACACGTTTAAATTTAATGTTCAGATTAATTTTAAGAGTTTTGATTGCACACTCGTGCCTTCGTGAAGTTTGAAACTTGAAGATAGCTGAATTGGTTGAATTTTCATTATGTTACTAGTAATGTTTCTAGGAAGGTGCCTACTAGATGCCCTCATCTAGGCAAAATGGGCTTCCGGGTTATTATTCCTCTATGGATAAATCAAATTTAATTCCGAATAAAAATAAGTATGTATGTTGGTATGTTGAATTTGCGACAAAAAAAACTCTTAATCATTATTTCGAAATCGCAAAGTCAGTAAAAATAGTAACTTAATATTACAGTAAATTATACTATTAGTAAGTTTAGCATTAAACCTAAAACTCTGAAGTTTCTCTAAGACCATAACAAAAGCTAAATAAAATTCTCTTAAGGAATCAACTCATAAAAATCATTATCACCTACAATGGGACGCCATTATACTAAATAATACGAGTAGTAGGCAGAAATATTCCGGTTTAAGGAATATTCGGCTCCAGACTGGGGCACTCTGATTTTTCACGGGTCAAGACTTGGGTATACTGTTAAGTGCTTATTATTTTTATCTCGGAAAACAATGTTCGAAAACTTTTAACTGTTCGCAAAAAACAATTTACGACGTATTGTTCCTTGGTTTCAGACTGACAGTGCCAGGCCAACCAATGATACAGTTACCAAGCGACAAGGAGGAAGAAGAAGAAAATGGCACCAGATTTAGAAGAACGGGATCTGAAAGACTCAGGGATGGCGCGAAAGCCTTGCTCAGACGAGTGGAATCTCTTAAAACTAGGAGAAGAAAACGGCAAAATAGAACTGAAGTTATCGTTTCCTCTCCTCACTTTTTAGATACACAGACAGATCGTTATCCAGATTTAAATTATATTGACATGACCCCCACGACTCCTACGGCGTTTCCTTTTCCAGATTTTGCTAGTTCTCCCTTACATGCTCCTGCCATTCGAACTCAACCTCCTTCACCTATGACCATTATGCCTCCATCGCCCATCGCTCCATTGGAGCAATCGTTTGTTTTAAATCCTCCTTTTGGTGACGATAGCTCAAGTTATGCGTCAGACGGAAGCATGGGGTCGAGTAATAAGAGTTCTAAGTCAAAATTAGGGAAAGCTAAACGCATGTTCCATAGAGGGATTAAGAACGATGACTCTAGTGCATTGAGCGACTCGGAATGTCAACCGG
The DNA here is from genome assembly GCA_025490895.1 of Thaumatotibia leucotreta. Lineage (NCBI taxonomy): Eukaryota > Metazoa > Arthropoda > Insecta > Lepidoptera > Tortricidae > Thaumatotibia > Thaumatotibia leucotreta. The sequence goes on along the minus strand of JALPQI010026439.1, from coordinate 7,769 downwards.
CAAGCTGGAGGCATAATTATTATAGAGATCATAATACTCATCACAACACCGAGGTGAGTAATTAAATATATTATTCAATTATCATAACAGTTATAGCTATAAAGTTTTATGGAATATATTAGCCGTAGCTCAAGCCTGTTTCTGGCCTTAAACCTCGGCACGCAGATACAGCTAGGAGTACATAGACATATCAATTACAATGGTGACAATTTGACCGAGGGACAGGCTGTGTTCTTTCCGAGTGCCTTTAGTATTGCTATCCAACACGACAATGCGGAACGACTTCTGAACACCTTACTCAGGCTTTGAGCTCAAGCGCTTCATTTTACCTATTTATTATTTTAGAGTATGAATATCCTGATAAAATGATTGACTTTTCAGGTATATGTAGAACCTCCATCACCAATAGAACTGAAACCAGACCCGGCAGTGCTGAAGGAGGTGCAGAAGTCCCCTGGACACACAACGCACAGACGGCAAGCTATTCGCACCAGCTCACTGAACTTAGGGAAGGATGGACAGAAGTGAGCATTTTCTTTATTTATTTTGTTCACAATTATAAATTAATTTACGCGGTTATGCAGGTCAGTTAATAAGCTAATTTAATCCATTTCCACGGTCTTCTGACTTCTTCAGACAAGCTTAATTTATGCAACATGATAAAAATATTAAACACTAAAGTGATAATAAATTTAAAACAACGACATCAATTAATAGTGAAAATGCAAATTCAAAAGTGGTAAGTCATTTAAATTATTTTTAATCCCGTTTGCACGAGGTATACGATTGACACCGACGCAAGTAAATGTAAATATGTAGGTACCTGCTAATGCGATATATGTACCTACGCGGTATTTTTCAAAAAACTTTTAGCCAGAAAAGAAATGAAAACTGACACCTATTTTATATCAACCAAAAGGTACTCCTTTTGCTTTGACTGTGATCTCATCATAAAATAATTAAACGTTAAAATATCAATAAGTTGCCAGACTTTATGATGAAACATTATGAATAAAACTTTAACATAACATATAAAATTTTAGCCATCCTTTTAAACCACTGAGAATCGAAGAAACCACAAATTTTAATTTACTGAGGGGAGAACTTTGAATATAATATACAAGTTATTCAAAGTTTTTTTCTAAATGTTTCTATTGTATTCGTTACTAATTTTGTAGACGAAAGTAAACTACCATCAACCATTTTTAAACATGTACCTACTCAAGTCAAGACTAATTACTCCTTCAGTTTAACTCCATTATGTTACAAACGTTCTCGTTAACGCGTTCAAGATATTCGCATGGTAATTATGTCGTGACGAATCACCGACGAAGACGCAACACACCATGTCCTTACTTTTCTTTCGGTGCTTAATCCATTTTAGAACTCGGTTATTTTAATGCGTTTGTATGACGAATAGGCTCCACCAGTAGGATAAGTTACGGGTTTCTTAAGCGCAAACTGCCTTTTGGACGGGCGGCTGGTCGTGGGTAACGACCTTTTAGTATTTTCTAGAGTTGACTGTCGGTGTTCCTATTATCATCTATTATCTTGGAAAAAAAATACTCAACTACGCATTAAAGTATACCACTATTAGTTATCCTGTTATTAAACCTAGTATGGTACCCAAACCCCAAACACAAAAGCATAAAGTTGAATATGAACCTATTTATAAAACCCGACCCAGACGAGGTAGCTTTATCCATATTTTTTTTTTAATATTGTCCCCTGAATATTACATTTTCTGTTTTTTAACGATATATTTCAATTATCATGACTATTTACTGAATAGTATTTACCTAGTTAAATATGTCGACCCTCAGACTCCAAACACTTTTATTTAACTTAGATGATAATTGGTAATTAACGTTAGCTGTACATAAAACTGCTCTTAAAACCCAATACAAACATAACTTTGATCTTACTTTTAATTAATTAAGTAAATTATTAATCGAGTTGTTCGGATAGCGACTGAGCCGATCTGAAAATAAGAGCGGACGGTACTTTAAGCTCCAACAAAGCCCAAAGAACACTAACGATTTGATTGACTTTTCAATGAAACTGGTCGGTTGAAGAAAATTAGCTACACTCGCGGTCAATGAATACGGGTCGGGTGGATTTTTTCATAGAAAATACTGGAAAAATGCTGATTACAAATATTTATAATACAAGTGGAACCGTTTTTAACATCAGACTGTATTAGAATTTCCCTGAAGTTTTGACCCGATCCGAAAAACACGGAACTTTATCGTCACATGACTCCGTAGATATAAAAATAGCAACTCATGATTAAAAAACTCGATTTAATATACATTTTAGGTGGTTTTCTTAAACGGTCTACATTTTTGTCTATACAAACCGACCTAACGACAATTTTAAATTTTTTAAAAATAGATTTTACATACACTACTTATAAATATTTTTAAAAAATATTTGAAATCTCCATGTTTGCATTATTTTCTATGAAAAAAAACAGTGACCTGACCCGTTTTCATTGCCGGAGTGTGTATATTTAAATTTGCCATGTTTATTCCAGATTTAGGGATAGAAGCTTAAAGAGAGACAAGTCAGCTTCGAGGAGTTCGGAGCTTGAGGACAGTCCCAACTCCGCGGGGTCGCGATCCCACGACGGAGACCAAGATGACGACGATGACAGCGTTGATATGAAATCTAAAAAGTAGGTCTTAAACACCACTGTCTTCATGTAAATATTTAGGTAAACAGGGGATGCGCGTTTTCCAAAAAAAAATAACGCTTTTTAGGGTTCCGTAGTAAACAAGGAACCCTTATAGTTTCGCCAAGTCCATATGTCCGTCTGTCCGCAGCCTGACTCAGTGGCCGTTAGTACTAGAAATCTACAATTTGGTACAGGTATAAGGTACACCCGGGTAAAACCGGACTATTTTTCGGTGAGTTGAAAGGATGTCACAAAAAATCATAAATTTATTCTCACTAACTTTTACTAGCAGATGTGTGATAAACGTGATAAAAAAGAAATCAAGCTTTCAATATAAATTTACTTGATGCCGCTCAGCCGAATAGCTTAGGAGTAATCGACACTCAAACTTGCACTATTGTTAAAAAATACTACTATTTTAGTAGTTATTTCGGTCATCCGATCTTACATTAGATCCGATCTTGGGTCTCGATCTCTCGGTGTACCTTACATATTAATCATGCCTGCGAAATCATGCCAACAAAGTGGTAGAATAAAACCTAAACCTGAACTTGCTTGGGCTCATGCGAATCAGAATCGCGAGCTGATACGATCTAAGATCTAACTACATAATAAAAATCAATGTTTTAAAAAATATTTTCGTCAATGAATATGGGTGTTTAAGAATTTATGATAAACATGTGCTTCCAGAAATAATATTCAGCGGTGGTACTCATTCCGGACGACTACGCTAAACGGCGGTCCCAAAGCCAACAATACCCTGCAGCCCGTAACCAATCAAAAGGATCCGGAGGCCTACTGTGAGTAAACTTCTAATTGTTAATTGGTATGTAATTACATATTGCCTTTTACTTACAAGGGTCAATCGTACTGTGTAACAAGTTAGATATACCTATAGTCAACAGCAATAATAAATTAAACAATTTAGGCCACAAATTTATGGATCACGCCCTAATTCAAGTTAAGTCGTATCAATGAATACAGCTATAAAAAGTTACCTAATTAAATATTGATCCTAAACAATACACTTACGAGTAAACAGTGACATCTCACGCGGGATAGTGGCCTTATGGCCTGGCTACGACATTGGTCTAAGGCGACCGGCGCAGTGGAAAACCATACGTGCGAGAGGAAGTTCCGATATCGGGCTCTCGTTCCAACTTATGGATTCGCTTGCCACCGGTCGCCTTAGACCTATGTCGTGGCCAGGCCATTACGTTTATGCGAAGCCCTCGCTGCTCAACTGGTCACCGTCAGCGAAAATCGAGTAGAAATAAGCTTGTTTTCTTCGTAAGCACTTCTTCTGTTAGAAACGCTCGTGCTAACATAAGTAATTAAATACATAATCGATCAACAATCGCTTTTGTCGTTGGTGACGAGTTGACGACCCTTTGAACAATGTTAAACAAAATAATAAACGAAAAATTTTCAATGTCATAATAACCGCTTAAAAACATAGTTTTTTTTGTGCCTATAGTTAATTCCCGTTTCATTCCTTTCAGTATCTCGACCGATGTCTTCTCTGTCCTGTGGGCAACTACACATCTTGCGAAAATTAGCTCTCCTTCGACTCACAGCGTGTATGGAGCGGTACTGTCCTTCACACAAGTCTGGCTGGAACTGGGAACTGCCAAAGCTAATTAGGAAAATTAAGACTCCTGATTATAAAGGTACATTTATGGAACACATAAAATACTCGTAATTACAATACTCTTAGTATTTAAGAGTATGGTAGGCCACTAAGTATATTATTATTATCAGAGATCGGATGGATTTGCGACATTCTTAGTGACTTACGTCATTTTGATGACATTTAGTATGAGATGTCGCACAAAAATCCGATCTCTGATTATTATGAATAAATTAATTTGTCAGCCTCTCCGTAGCCTAATTGGTAGCGAGCCTTGTGTGTTTATCACAAATATTTGCTGCTTAGTCGTAGCTGATTTAATGATTTAGGTAGGTACACAATTCTGCAACAATTTTAATTAAAGATCTGTTTGTCTTATGTAGTTCACATACGTATGTTAGGTTTAAACGAAGTAACTAGTAAGGAAGGCCTTATGCCCTTACTATACCACCACCACCAATATATTGGTGTGATGAGTACGAATATTTGTTCCACTTTTTGTACACCAATATCTGTGTATATGTACTACAGTGTGTGCACTAATTTGTTACGTTTTTTTTTACTTTTTGTACATTTTTCAATGTTTCTGAAAAGTTAAGTTAGTGATAACTTACAAGTAAAGTAAAAGAACTCATTATAACGTAAATTTGAATTTTTATTTACAAAGAAATGTTTTTTTTATTACAAAATGTGGAAATCATTTTTAATTTCCTTAATAATGGACTGTATAGGTACTTATTATTATAATAAGTATGTGTATTGTGTATCCTAGCTTAGCACCCACAATACAAGCGTTAGTTGGGGGCTAGGTGTACACTTGTCACCGAATATTCCATAAATAGAAATCCTTTTTATACTCAAACAAAACGGTTTACAGATAAAACAGTTTTCGGCGTGCCCCTCACCGTGTCGCTGCAGAGGACAGGCCATTCTTTGCCGAAGCCCGTTCAGTGCGCGCTCAATTGGCTGAAAAACAATGCCCTCGACCAGGTATGTCATGCGTTGATGTTTTTCCATATTTGAACTTTAGGTGCGCTTTATTTGATGTTTTTTTCTACTCCCGTACTTTTATTTGTCATTTACATGGTCGTGAACACACCATTAAGCCCCTACCTTACAGATGTCAAGATAAGTCTATATTGTCTATTCCCTATAAACGCATTCGGGTTTACACGCAGTGTGTTTTTGCATTTTAAGACACCTCGTGTATACAAGACTTAATGAAATACATGGCTGTCAACCTAATTTAAAAAAAAATCTGATGAACAGTAAACCATAGAGGAGCTTCCTTTTTAGGGTTCCGTAGCCAAAATGGCAAAAACGGAACCCTTATAGATTCGTCACGTCCGTCTGTCCGTCTGTCCGTCTGTCCGTCTGTCACAGCCGATTTACTCGGAAACTATAAATGCTACAGTAACGAAATTTGGTAAGGATATGTGTTGTATGAACCGCTACAGGATTATGATACTAAATTGTAAAAAAAACCATTGGGGTGGGGGCCCTCCATACACGTAACTGAGGGATAGAATTTTTTTTTTAGTTGTACATAAGCGTGTGGGGTATTAATAGAAAGGTCTTTGAAAATGATATCAAGATTTATACATCAAATTTTTATTTAAGCAAATCGTTTTCGAGATATCAGCTCTCAAAGTCTGAAAAATGTGTCCCCCCCCTCTATTTTTTAAACTACGCAATATAAAATTCTGAAAAAAATATATGTTATGCACATTAATAAACTCTATCAATGATTTTTGGTTTGATTAAATTATCTCCTATAGTTTTTGAGGTAGGTTGATTTAACTGTATTTTTTTAACCGACTTCAAAAAGGAGGAGGTTAACAATTCGTCGAAATCTTTTTTTTTTTTATGTATGTTCCCCGATTACTCGGAGATGCGTGGACCGATTTGAAAAATTATTTTTTTGTTTGAAAGGGTATACCTTCTAGTTGGTCCCATTGTCACCGAATCCCGATCTGATGATGGGATCCTGGAGAAATCGAGGGAACTCTTCAAATGTTGTAGGCACACATGACATTTTTCATTTATTTTCGAAGACTAATGAAGTATTTGCTTCTAGTCATGAACGTCTTAAGTTGGTGATCTGATGATGGAAGGTACAACTCCTTAGCAATTAGGAGTTGGGGGATAATTCTTTAAATATAACATATTTCGTGTATTTTGGAAGCTATTTGAGTATTTGCCTTTAGGTGGTTATCCTTTCATGTTGATGAGCTGATGATGGAAGGTACAACTCTTTAGAGATTAGGAGTTGGGGGATAATTCTTTAAATATATCATATTTCATGTATTTTGGAAGCTATTCGAGTATTTTGCCGTTAGGTGGTCATAGTCTCATGTTGGTGAGCTGATGATGAAAGGTATAACTCCTTAACGATTAGGAGTTGGAGGATAATTCTTTGAATTTAACAACTGTCATTCATTTTCGAGATCTATTCAAGTGTTTGCTTAGTAGTTATGACATTTTGGTTTGCGGTTAGTGATTCTTTAAATAATATAAGCATGCTAAGGCCTATAATCTTTGAAATGACTCATACCTGCTGATGATACAATGTATAACTCCTTGATAATGGGATAATTCTTTGAATATCGCACAGACAGTTGGTTGTATATTCCTATAGGTAGGTAAGTTAGCCAGTTCAGGTTTTTCTGGCCTACTACAGTGCAGTACATTCTAATTACAAGTAGTTAGAGCATACTAAATAACGATTTTATATAAATTAAACTACTAAAAAGCAAAAAATAAAATATTTTACAATAAAAATAAAACCGCCTTCAAAAATTCGCCCGAACTAAAAAGTAAAAAAATAATTTTAGTTTCTACCTCTTAGGATTTCCTACCCAAACCTTTAAACCTTTTACCCTATTCATTGAAATAAAATAGTATGGCTAGGTATCCTACAGATTTCTTAGAAGTCGGTGCCAAGAAAAATATGTTCACTTCGCGAGTATATGTATTTGGTAGAGCTTTGTAACTTACTGTCACTCCGGTTATGCTTTCATCAAAATGACTGAGGCAGACCATTCTGTTGATAAAAGCATAATCGCAGTGACAGTAAGATACAAAGCTCTATCTAATATATACCTATGAGCGTATTTGGCTTGGCACCGACTTCTAAGAAATCTGTAGGATACCTAGCCATACTATTTTATTTCAATGAATAGGGTAAAAGGTTTAAAGGTTTGGGTAGGAAATCCTAAGAGGTAGGAACTAAAATTATTTTTTACTTTTTAGTTCGGGCGAATTTTTGAAGGCGGTTTTATTTTTATTTTAAAATATTTTATTAATAATAAATTGATAATGGTACGGAACCCTTTGCGCGCGAGTCCGACTCGCACTTGGCCGGTTTTTTAATTTTGACGTCTCCCGCCCAACCTTGATGATTAATAAAATTGTGTTTGACTTAGAATATTTCTAAAATTTAAATTTTATTAAAAATAAATG
>JALPQI010026438.1:0-14377 GCA_025490895.1 Thaumatotibia leucotreta | reverse complement strand
CATTATAGAAGGTGCTAGCCAGGATTCCGCATCAAAATCATCAAATTAAATAGGAAAGAAAGCAGAAGAAAGAAAGAAACAAAAAACGTTTACTCGATACACAGTAGAAACAAAACAAAACAGTTTTGCACGACATTTTGTCTCGAAATGGCCAAAACTCAGCATTTTGCCAGCAGAGCCAGCGCTGATCTTCCAGTTTGGCCAATAGGTACATTTATTTGCAGAAAAACATGTTTGGTTTCCCGGCGTCTGCAGTAATGTACTATTTCGTTCAACCACTTGATAGGGTTAAGTAGTTTAAATTAGTAGTTCGTAGTTCCATTCCCAAGTTCCTGTGCCACCGTCTGACTCCATCAACAGACCAGCTCCCTCTCTCTCTTCCTGGCTATGTATCCCATATCCCATGGTGATATAGCTCCATGATGATATAAATAAATAATGAATAAATATCTTGGGACATCTTACACAAATAGACACCTAGTCCCACGCTAAGTTCAATTAAGGCTAGTGATGTGATATCAAGCGACGATTTTTTTTTTTTTTTTTTTATCAGCCTGGTTTAGTGTCCCACTGCTGGGCAAAGGCCTCCCCACACATTCGTCGTCGGTCGTCACATTTCTCCCGCCAATTCGGATAAAACGCGTCCAGGTCGTCCCGCCATCTCCTTCTCGGTCTGCCAATGCCCCGGCCAGCACCATCGAAGGTTTCCCGTGGGTCCCAGTCTGAAACCATTTTGGCCCACCTTGCCGGGTGCATACGGCAAACATGCCCGGCCCAGTCCCATTTAAGCTTAGCGGTCTTGACACCTACATCTACAATTCCGGTTCTGGAGCGCAGTTCCGTGTTTCTGATTCGATCAGTTCTACGAACACCAAGTATGCTGCGCTCCATCGCCCTCTGGCAAACCTTGAGTTTTGACTTGAGAGCTTCAGTTAATGACCAGGTTTGTGCGCCGTAGGTTAGGACGGGCAAGATACACATGTCAATGAGTTTGCGCTTGAGACACAGTGGAAGGTCACCCTTCAACAGCGCTTTCATGGACCAGAAGCTCTTCCAGGCATTATCGACACGTCTGTTGACTTCCGCGGTCTGCCTGTTTTCGAAAGAAGCTATCTGGCCCAAGTATATGTACTCATCGACATATTGTATATCCTGTCCGTCTACCGTGACCCTACGTTTCGTTCTATTGGTCATTAACTGAGTTTTTGTTCGATTCATTGTGAGTCCAACCTCAAGGCTTGCGATGCTGAGATCTTGTAGCATTTTCTGTAATTGAGATGCCGTATGGGAGAATAGGACAATGTCATCGGCAAAGCGCAGGTTTGTTAACCTTTTATCACCGATGACAATGCCCAACCCCTCCCACGAGACCGCCAGCTTTTTGAATATTTCTTCAAGGCAACTGGTGAACAATTTAGGAGACAGCGGGTCGCCCTGCTTAACGCCTTTTTCTATTTTGAATGTAGGACCTGGCGTATGCAACTTAATGTTGGCCGTACTGCTATTGTAAATTGTTCCAACGAGTTCAACATACCTTGAATCTATACCCTGATTCTGCATGGCGGAAAGTATAGCTGTGTGTTTGACGCTATCAAATGCCTTGCTATAGTCGACAAAAGCAAGGTACAGAGGCACATTGAACTCGTTGGACTTCTCTATTAACTGGTTTAAAGCGTGGAGGTGGTCAGTTGTGGAGAAACTAGGGCGAAAACCAGCTTGCTCGGGTGGCTGATGTTTGTCCAGCAGTGGGGCGATTCTATTTTCTATTATCTTAATAAATAGTTTGTAGATATGCGAGGTTAAACTGATAGGTCTGTAGTTATTAATGTCTGCTTTATCGCCTTTTTTATGTAAAAGTATAATATTTGAGTGGCATAGATTAGGAGGAATTTTGCGGCTGTGTAAAATAGAATTGAAAAAGTTTGTTAGATGTGGCAACAAGGTTGTTTTCCCTATTTTAAGTGCTTCAGTTGTGACATCATCTTCCCCGGGGCTCTTTTGATACTTCATGGTTTTAAGAGCGGCGTTAACTTCAAAACCAGTTATCGGGGGGATGGTTAAGGGGTTGCAGGAGTCGCTATTACTGAATGGTAAGTGTGTGGAGTCGGAGGAATATAACTGGGTATAGTATTTGGTACAAATATCTATTACTTGGGCCCTGCTGCTGCATTTTTTCCCGTCAGTATCTCGAAGACTGGTTATCCAGGTTTTGTTTTTGTCTATGCCTTGCTTGGCCGTGCGGAGAGATGAATGTGTGGTTAGTGCTATTTCGACAAGTTTCGTGTTGAATTTACGTACGTCCCTTCTTATACTTCTCTTCACCTGTTTATCTATTGTGTTGTATTGGTTTCTGTTATGTTTATAATATTCTCGGTCTTCGATTAACTGTAATGTGTCTTTTGTGAGTTTAGTGTTATTTTTTCGGGTTGATTTAATTTTGCTGCTAGCGGTTTTTATACTATTTATAATATTATCGTACATGATTTGAATATCTGAAGTGGTGTTGTCCCTGTTTAATGCGTCAAAGCTATTTCGTAACTCTAGGTTGAATTGGTCATGGTTTGATATCAGGGTGTCTTTGTTTAGACGCTTTATGCTTTTTAGGAATAACTGTTTACGATGGATTTTAAGGTTAAATTTTATTTTTACTCTAATAGGTCTGTGGTCGGAACTAAATTTGAATTTGTTGATGGTTGATACGTCAGTTATCAGACTTTGGCTGGATGAAAGGATATAGTCAATTTCATTCCTAGTATCTCCACGTGGCGAAATCCACGTCCAGCGACGTTGAGGCTTTTTCAGGAAGAAGGTGTTACTTATGCTCATGCTTTGTCCGAAGGCAAATTGGATAAGTCGAGCACCGCGTTCGTTTCTGGTACCAAGTCCATGTGGTCCGAGTATGTTGGTATTATCCAATTCAGCCCTTACTCCGACCTTTGCGTTAAAATCTCCGAGCATCATGGTCCAAGTTCCTCGGTTTTCATCACAAGCTTTGTTCAGGAGGTCATAAAATTCTTCGATCTCATCGTCGCTATGTGAAGACGTTGGTGCGTAAGCTTGAATTAGAGTTAAGGTATGATTTTGGGATATACTCAATCTCAACACTGCTACCCTGTCGGAATAACCCAAGAATTCGATAATGTTATCCTTCCACTTCTTTTTCACGAGAAAGCCTACCCCGTACAGACCGCCGGCTATTCCAAAGTGGTAGAATATATTATCATCGCGCTCTACTGTTAGTTCGCCTTCTCGTCGAACCTCTGATAGACCCATTACGTCCCATTTAATTTCTTTTAAAGCGTGTTCTAGTTCTATGAGACGCTCATCCTTCATTAAAGTGCGGACGTTGTACGTCAAGACATGAAGCATATCGGAGTCCATTTTTCGTGCATTGGTCGTTAAATTTAGTTTGTGGGAGATCGCCGCCCGGGGATTCTTAGCACCCCTTTTGCCGGGCACTCGGGGCCGTATCGGGGAGTGTACTATCATGAGGGGGATATGGACCATAAACCCACCACGCTGGTCCAAGTGCGGGTTGGTGGGTCGCCAGAGCCTCGTTCGTTATTCAGCAGGATGACCACGAGCAGGGGAGGTTGGCTTGGGATTCGTGAGATGGAATTCGAATCCCCTTACACCCGTGGTATCAAGCGACGATATATATAATAAATAGATACTTAAATACATAGACAGCCATGACCAAGGAATTCGAGCCCGGAACCTCCAGCTTCGTAGGCAGGGTCACTACCAACTAGGCTACAGAGGTTGATGAGTATCAATATAGAGTGTTGTCAGTGCAGACCTTTTGATCCGATTTTGGATCTTTGTGGCCTCTGGCGGATCTTTTGCGGATTTTTGTATCATACGGTTGAAAATATACAATTTCCAGGACTCGTAATATGGAAAATCAATGGCCAACAACAGTCTGGATCTTTTTGGAACTTTTCCGTTTTTTTTGCAGCGGACATCGGTTTTCGAAAAAAGTTTTTCGACGTAACTCGTCATAAAACTTCTTTTTGATTACAATGCTACCACAATGTGTTCTAATATTACCACACCTTTTGCCTGACAATCAAAAATAAGAATAAACTTGACGAAAAAACCTGTCCCTAAAAAAGTTATTTAAAAAATAATTTTATTTAAAAACAAATTGTCGTTATGATAAAAAGTATTGGAAATGTTAAAAAGTATTCAAAAAGTCTAAAAAAAAGGAAAACAATTTTTTTTTGGAATTTGACATTAGGTCTCATAATAGTTTTTGTTTATTTTGATGTCTAGAATGCATAGTTAACATCTTTCGGTTTCCTCGCGAGCACCCTGTATATAATTTATTCATATTTTACACGGTTTACAGTTTAGCACCCATACACTGATGAATGAATAACAACTTAAGAAAAATAATTACATATAAAGACATATCAAACACAAGTCTTATCAATTTTATCATCAATCCTCTTAAGTTCGATGTTCGTTTGATGTTCTGTAAAGGTGCATGCAGACCAAACGAGCATTCGCTATTCTATCCTCCACTCTACGAAATCAACGAATCACATTTTGTGTAGCGATTGAATTTCGTAAAGTAGGGGGTTAGAATAGCGAATGCTCGTTTGGTCTGTATGCACATTTACAGAACATCAAACACTCCGTGCGCATTTCTCCATCTCCAAGCAAATAAGTCACACTCAGGTGTTGATATCAGGAGTGCGTTAAGCAATGAGGGTACACTATATCTATTGGCTAATTTTGTGTAATTTCTGGGAATTGGTACATACCTTTTAAATCCTGGCGGTTTTAAATTCGTGTCATTGGCAGCGTTTTTCCATTGAGGTATATTTTACACCCTGGAATAAACATAGTTATTGTTAAATATTTATACCCTTTATACATATTTGAAATGTATCAAGTTTCATAAGAACATAGGAAAATGTGAGCAGCGATTATTAACGGTTTGTCAAAGTCACACGATTTTTTAATCAAGTAGGCCTATACCGTTCGTCAGTAGTATAAAAAAAATTAAACAATGACGTTTTTGACACATATCGTCAAACACGTTCGCAGATATATTAAGTTTAGGGTCTAGTGGTTTAAGTTAAAGTTGGCAATAAAATCAAGATTGTGTTTTTATGTTTTCTCTGTGTTTCAAAAATAAGTCCACCTGAGTTTCTTACTGGTTCTTCTCAGGAACGGTGTAGGGTTTGAACCAGTAGTAGATTTTTTTCTCTCTCTTGATAATGTCAGACGATTCGAAAATGCTTATTAATAAGCTTACTTGAATAAAGAATAGTTTGACTTTGACTTTTGCGGCCGGTTTTTTAGGTGAAATCTGAAGGTACGTTTAGACCAAACGAGCATTCGCTCCATTCTATCCCCCACTCTAAGAATTCCGTTCGTTACACAAAACGTGATTCGTAGAAATTCGTTGATATCGTAAAGGTGTAACGATCGAATTTCGTAGAGTGAGGGGATAGAATAGCGAATGCTCGTTTGGTCTGAATGCACCTTCACATTAGGTCACATAATTTTTTTGTTTATATGTCAATAGACGTCAGTCTAGAATGCATAGTTAAAATCTCTCGCAATGCTCGCGAGCACCCTGTACAGTACTTGTACAGTGTGAACACTCTTGTCTCCACGTGACATGTTTACATATTTTCGTCACCCGAGCCGTGCAGATAGATCTGATAACAACACTCCGGCCGCGCCCAGCGGAAACGCTACAGACTTCGCAGTTATTGATAACTGTGACGTGTGTGTGGACATATCATGCGATTGTTCAGAATAATCGGTACTGATAACTATTTTGTATGGATGGTATATTTGACCGTGAAGTGACGGCAGTAAGAATACATTTGTCAACTCTTCCCGCGGGTGTCGTAAGAGCCGACTAAGTGATTAATGTGTCATTGACCATTCTTTGGCAGAAGATTTATTTATTTAAACTTTATTGCACACTAAAAAATACAGATACAACAGGCGGACTTAATGCCATAAGGCATTCTCTACCAGTCAACCTACAGGCCAAACAGAAAAACATTAATGGTGCAGGATGTGAAGAGTTCATACTTAAATACACTAACAAAATATGAGTTCTTACTAATAATAATAATATGGTTTCCATAGACATGTAATATTTAAAGCTATAAATATTGATGAGCTACAAAGATTGAAGATGAGCAGCAGCGTCATCATAGTGGACACATTACAGCGATCGCCAATCCGCTTGCCCAGCGTGGCGGATATGGGTATTTTATTTACCTCCTAATGCGTCTATACGCATAGTTAATTGGAGAGGCCTACGTCCAGTAGTGGACTGAAATATGCTGATGAAGTGATGGATGGTATAAGTGTACATGTATATGGTATACAGGGTGTAATCGATAAGTGTTTACAGGCCATAATTCCGTTAATATAGCAGATACCAGAAAACTTCTAACTGATATCGAAAGTACGTTACCCAACGAGTAAAATTACATTAATATCCTTTTTGAAATAAAAGCAGAAATATCTCAAATATTAACTTCAAACCCTTTCATACATTTAGTACGTAACCGTTCATTCAAAGACTAGTTTAATACGAATATTTTTTTATTTAAGAATAAATGTTACATTAAATATTTCATAACCGGTAGTATTATTATTTTATTACAATGTATTCGTACAAATAACGAATCTCTAACAGTTTTATCTGTTATGACACCCGACACTTTTTAGGCTAATCGTCATACTAAATGTATGGGAGCGTTTTAACTCAGTATTTTAAATATTACTTTATCTATTTAGAAAAAGTTATAAATTTAATTTTACTCGTTGGGTAACGTACTTTCGATATCAGTTAAAAGTTTTCTGATATCTCTCATATTTACGGAATTATGGCCTGTAAACACTTATCGATTACACCCTGTATGTACCTTTGGATATACGTTTTGAAGTGTTGTTCACACGTGGCTATGACAAGTTTATGTACATTTTATATGTATAGTTTAGTTTGGACCAAATGTAGCTTAGTTTTTAGGATTCCGTAGTAAACTAAAAACCCTTACACTGTATGGGTGCTTTCTTTATTTTTGCAATTTTGTAGGATGTTCGAACCAATAAAGGAGCTCTTTGCTCTCCCAATTGCAATGAGGGTGCCCCATAGAAAATTGCAATCGGGAGAGCTAAGAACTCCTGTATTGGTTGGAACATCCTACAAAATTGCAAAAATACTTACAACAGTTTCGCCACGTCTGCCTGTCTGTCCGCAGCAGCAGAGCTCAGTGGCCATTAGTATTAGAAATTTGCAATTTGGTACAGGTATACAATTAATATGAATCACATCGACAAAGTGGTTCAATTAGATCCTATAGTGTGGGATACCGTTGGATAGGTACTTCAAAAAGAATAATAAGTATTTGGTTACCTGGAAAGAAATATTCGTAGGGTCCATGGTTACGGCTTTTCTTTCAGTTTTCTGCTACATTTAAACTCTGAAACAATTAAAAATACAAGGTTAGGAAACAGTAAAAGTAGCTACAACGCGGTGGATGTGGATCTCTCAATTTATTCACTCTTTGTGACACCACATTACATCATCATCATCAGCCTACATCAGTCCATTGCTGGACAATGGCCTCTCCTTAGCCTATGCGTCTGGACGCATTATTAGGATGGGTAGCAGCATCATGAATCGTAGTGGACACACTACTGCGATCGCCAACCCCCTTGCCCAGCGTGGTGATTATGGGCATTTACCTCCTAATTCAATCCTTTAATCACACTTCGATCCTTTAGTCGACTCTTACGTACGGCACCCACGGGAAGAGTTGGGGTGGTGACAATTGTATTGTTACTGCCGTCACCACACGGTCCGCGGTTTAAATATTTCGGGACACGGTGTGTCTGTATAATTGTATATATATACATATATATATTTTTTTGTAAAGTCTACTTTCTCGCGAGCATTTTGTTAAAGTTTTGATCGACGTAAAGATGGAAGGAACAAGAAAAAGAGGAAGACCAAGTAGAGCCTACATGGAGCAATTGAATTAAACTATAGAAGTTGAAACCTATAGAGAACTGAAGGATAAGGCAGAGAATAGAATAGAAGGAAATTACTCCACCGACAAGAGCCAAGCTCTTAAATAAATGATGATGATGATAAATAAATATCTTGGGACGTCTTACACAAATCAACCTAGTCCCACGGTAAGCTCAATTAAGGCCTGTGATATGGATACCAGGCGACGATATATATAATAGATAGATACATATAGATACTTAAATACATATATACAGCCATGACAAATATTTGTGATAAATAAATACACAAATAATGCCCTCGCCGGGATTCGAACCCGGAACCTTCGGCTTCGTAGGCAGGGTCACTACCAACTAGGCTACGGAGGATGAAAGTCAGGATGGCTGAGTGAAACATCGTCTATATACCCGGGCCATTTTCTTCGCTGCACCCACCCAACTTGTTTTACTGACTGCAGTCACTGCAGTAAAATCTTAAAAAAAGTTGTTGCCCGTAAAAGAAAGCGGTGTATACATATTTCTGGAAGCCTCGTCCGTCCAGAAGTCAATGGCTGCGACGCGTCGCGCTCGCAGACGGGTCGCAGACGTTTTTTGTCGATGCCTGGACCGGTTTGGGTGCGCGAGTCATGGGAGAAAGCGGGTCGTGTTATAATAATAAATGGCCAGCCGAAGCGTTGAAAATTTCGGGGTAAAAACCGGATTTTTCACGGAGATTTACAAAAAAATGTAAACAGGTTTAAATGGGTTATTTTTCACTGTCATTTTAACATTGACATCGCGATGGCTACAACATACGAGGTTCTAAGTTTTGAACATACTATCTTCAGCACTTTGCACCTTAAGGTGCGTTTAAACCAAAAGAGCATTCGCTGTTCTAACCTCCCACTCTACGAAATTCGATTGGTACACAAAACGTGATTGGTTGATTTCGTAGAGCGGGGAATAGAGCAGTGAATGCTCTTTTGGTTTGAACGCACCTTTATACGTTGTTTTCATCATTCGGTGTCAGTTATCACTGTTGTTTCATTCTTTTGTTAAGTCAGTGTAAAACCAATAAATAGGATTTTTTTAGTGACTATATAAGTGAAAAAAAAAATTATATGCTATTGGTAATAAAATTCATCTATGAGTGTCCTACAGCTAAAGCCAAACATAACTAGTAATGCCTTAAAGCATATATATCAACCCCTTCAGTCCCAATGTTTTAAATATTAACAATTCTGAAAAAAATGTATTCAATTTATTTCTTCACAAAATCTATCACATGAGTAGATGGGTGAATCAACTTTTAATTTTGCATGGTTTAAGTACCATAATTTTGCACAAACCCAGCGTGACTCAGCTGACCGTAACCATGGTAATAACATGCAAGAAAAAATGTATACACCCAGATGCTTTTTCACTTGCTCTCGTTAAACAAAATAATTAGACATAATTAAATAGTTGAAAGGATTATGCGTCAAAATGGACCAAAAACCAACAGAGCTGAGAGTAGTGTCATTAAAAAGGTCTCCTTATGTACTTTATTTCATTCTATGGGTCCAAAGTTGAATTCCATTGGACACTTTTATATGAGTAAGGCGTTCTGGGGATACTCCCTAAGTAAATCACCGTCGTCCACACACCAATCGTCATAGTATTTACTCCGATGAAAATACAAATATCTTCGTTTTGCAATGGAATTGAACATGGTACCCATAGAATGAAATGAAATATATGTAAATACCTATTTAATGACACCACTTTCAGCTCTGTTGGTTTTTGGTCCACTCTACAGACAAATCTGCCCATGGTCCTTTATTTTTTACATGACTTAGTGATCAATATCACTGATATCTGTTTTCACACGTCTACTTAGACTGATTATATTAAGGGATTCACTATTTGTTATTTAAGATCTTTTGTTACCATATGTTCATTGTGAATAAACGATTTCATTCATTCATTCAACAAAAATCATTCACGTCATTTTTTTTTTCAGGCTATCACAAATCGCCGTCGCCTATAACTTGAGCCATACGAGGCCAGTCTGCAAGCTATCGAGCGGTTTAAGCGGTTGCGACCTGCAATATAAAGCTGTTGCTAAGCGGGCGAAGCGTCCAAAATTATCTACACACCCTTGCAATGGATTACTGAACACTTTTCAGTATTTGGGTTAAACCAATTTCGTTTGCGATTATATTTAATATGGTAGGTAAAAATGATTAAGGGTACCCATTATACGTTTTTTTTTATTAAAAAGTTTTCGGAGCGAGTATCAGAGTTTTGCGTTGTATTCTGTTGCTCTACCTATATTATGTTTGATGGTTTAATAGTTTATTTTATACAAAAACGCAGTAGCTAGGAAAAAAACTTTAAGTAAATAAAAATAAGCTGGATTTGATACCGAAGTATTGAGTAAAACCGTGGTAACGGCAGTAAGACACATTAGGGCCGATTAAAAAAATATACAAAGCTTTTTTCTTTTTATGTGGCGAAAGTAGACAACTGAGCTCTCAGCCCACCTGATGGGAAGCAGGAACTGGCCTAATACCCAAAATCGAAATTCGTTAATTTCGAGGATTTTTCTCTGTCACTCAAACGAAAGCGTCATTAGAGTGAGAGAGACAAATCCTCGAAATCTACGAATTACGTTTTTCGCAGTAGGGCCGCTGAGGCCCATGGACATAGTGACCAAAAGATCGCCTATGCGCTGCCTACCCTGAGGACTTAGATGGATTGCCTCTATGCCAGTAATTACACCGGCTATACCCCCAAACCGGAACACAGTACTAACTATTTAGCGGCAGGTTAACGGGTAAAGGTGCATTCAGACCAAAAGAGCATTCGCTGTTCTATCCCCCGCACAAAATTCTCCATACAAAACGCCAATTTCATAGGTAGTGGCTTAATATAACTCATATAAGTCATACAGAGTAACTTTCACTGTGGACCAACCACGAAATCGCGACTCGCGCATGTTGTCTGAATGAGTAGATATATCTTTGTCATCCATTGGGTACGGGACCCTAAATAAAAAAAAACAGTAGGTTATCAACCATCTGACGCTTGGCTTTTTAATCCTATTGAATCAAAACATCCCTTTCGCAAACTCCTGTGCACAATGCACTATTTCATAGCGAACATGTAAGCCAGATGAACCAATTCGAATAATAATATCATTTTGGCAGCTAATTCCTTAAAAGTTGTGGAGTCATGTCTATAGATACTACTTTGTCAGCCTCCGTAGGCTAGCTGGTAGTGAGCCTGCCTACGAAACTGGAGGTTTCGGGTTCGAATCCCGGCGAGGGCATTATTTGTGTATTTATTTATCACATTATTTGTTCCTTGGTCATGGCTGTCTATGTATTGAAGTATCTATATGTATTTATCTATTATATACATATATCGTCGCCTGGTACCCACATCACAAGCCTTAATTGAGCTTACCGTGGGACTAGGTCGATTTGTGTAAAGGTGCGTTCAGACCAAAAGAGCATTCGCTGTTCTATCCCCCGCTCTACGAAATCAACTAATCACGTTTTGTTAACGATCGAATTTCGTAGAGTAGGGGGTTAGAATAGCGAATGCTCTTTTGGTCTGAACGCACCTTTAGATGTCCCAAGATATTTATTTATTTATTATTTGTCATAGAATAAAAAACAAACAAACCTAAGAACTATCTAAAACACTAAAAACTTAAAATCTTTCGACAATAAAGTTAAACATTATTTCTTGACTCGACCCTTTTACTCCATAAATGAATATTATGCGAAGTTTTTTGACAGAGTATAACATTTAATAATTTATTTGACATTGTTGTTTAATTGACATCACAATACCATCATTGTTTTCTAGTTTACTGTACTTAATTGATATAATTTGAATTGTAATATAATTTAACTTGATTTATGTACCTGAACTCTTAGACTAGTTATTATTATTGTATTGATCTGACATTTACATTGTTATTTTGTTATTTAGTTTTAATTTAAATTTATATTTGCATGCATTTTATGTGTTATATGCGAATAAATGATTGACTATTGACTATTGACTAACTTGGATTATTCCATGATCATCACACTTTTTAGTTTTACCTAACTTAAATTCTTGAATCTTGAGTTCACATTAATTCTTAGTTGACATTCATATTGATTAGTATTAAATTAACGTAAAAATATATCTGCGAACTTGTTTCACGACAATAATTTTTTGTCCCTTTTGCTCTTATGGACACATTGTTAAGACCGAAAGGGACAAACAATTATTAGCGGCTTGTTAAGTTAACAAACGTTTATGAATAAGGGGGTTAATGTATATCATTTTGTAACCCAGAAAAAATACTTTAGAAATTTTGTTTTCACATTTATTGTAAAATGGAATAGAGAACATATTATTTTTTAGTACAGATGGTGTACTTTTTAGGCTCTAGTGCGAGAAGTGTGTCATTTTACGTCAGGTCCAAAACTTCGGAGGGCCATCTGTACTAAAAAACGTCGTACGAGACACGTGTAAAATCGAAATTCGTAACTCGTGTCGATATAAAACACTCCCTGTCGGTCGTGTTTTAAAACAGCACACTTGTGTCGTAATCGTAACGTACTATTTTAACCAGGGTGACTTTTTATTCAATGGCAAAAGTAAAAAAAAAAGTTTATTTTGTGACATTTCATCATCATCATCATCATCATTTCAGCCATTTATCGCCCACTGCTGAGCATAGGCCTCTCTTCTAGTACGCCACTCATCTCGGTCCTGAGCCAATCTAACCCAGAAGTGTCCCGCAATCTTACGAATATCGTCGACCCAACGAGCCAACGTAATGTGACATTTCACATTACGTTATTTAAATATGATTATATTTTCGTTTATTTTGACGTCCAGCGTGCATGGTAGAAATCCCTCGCAACGCTCGCGAGTACCCTGTATTTATTTAAACTTTATGACACTGTTAAAAAAGTACAAATGGCGGACTTAATGCATTAAGGCATTCTCTATCAGTCAACCATTGGGCAAAAAGAAAACATTTAACTGCTTTACGGTATCGTGTTTTAATAATCAATACGTATTTATTTTATCAAATTAATACTCGTATAATTTTTAGTTTAATACATGCTAGGTATTACAATTAATAATACAGGGAAAGATTTAAGGCAAAAGGAGTGTGGGAGCAAGAAGAATATCCTGGCTTAAAAATCTACGCCAATGGTTCCAAAAAAGCACTCGGTCACTTTTCCGTGCTGCTGTGTCGAAGGTTGAAATTGCCATGATGATTGCCAAACTGCGATAAGCAGACGGCACTAGAAGAAGAAGATAATTTTTAGGTAGGAAACATCGTCATATTATTTAACCTTTCTATAATCGCTGAAATCGTTTTAATTTTTATACGGAACACCATTAAACCGCGTAGTAACTTTTAAAATTTTATTTTTATATCGTCATTGATTTTATAGATTTTTTGCCATTGATTTCACAGCCATTGTCACGCGGATTAGGGTTGTCACAAAGGGTGGATAAAATAAAAAGAATAAAAAACGATTGTCGTTTAAAACTAACAGTAATGCTGTCAACCGGATAAAATGCAATTGTGAACTATTGATGGAAATGTAGAAAAAAAAATGCGATTATTAGCAGTTTAAAACTGTACACGTACAGGGTAGAATCATTGGGTGACAATGAAAACCAAACCTCACTATTAAAACTGTCACTAGTGTCACTACTCTTAGCAACCTGACATGTCAGTATTGCATCAGGCCTGCTACTGCGAAAACCGAAGTTCGCAAATTTAGGGGATATTTCTCTATCATTCTAATGATGTTTTACGAACTTCGGTGTTCGTGGTAGCAGGTCTGAACTGAGCTACGAGTTGTATTTCAAGTAGGTACTTGTTATTTAGTGAGTTTTGGCTGTCAATTGATGATGATGAAATTTAGAACTGTCTCTCTCTTTGTCTCTGTCCCTTATGGCTCGGCGCCAGGACGCTCTGTCCCGGGTTTTCATGGTAGGTGATAGTTGCTTGAGCTCTCTCTGGACATTGAATTTAAAACTATAAGAATTATAAATATATGTATATGATAAATTGGCAACCACATTGGTATGTCATGTAACTTTTTAAAAAATTTTCCTTTTCCTTGGGCACCCATTGACTGTAATCAAGTGTAAAAATATGTATCGAAAGAATCCTCTCACAAACATGTTACCACGTTCTTATTAAGGTGCGTTCAGAGTTCAGACCAAGCGAATATTCGCTATTCTAACCTCCCACTCTACGAAATTCGATCGTTACATAAAACGTGATTGGTTGATTTCGTAGAGCGGGGGATAGAACAGCGAATGCTCCTTTGGTCTGAATGCTCCTTTACACAAAAAAAACCGCACTGAG
>JALPQI010026436.1:0-11053 GCA_025490895.1 Thaumatotibia leucotreta | reverse complement strand
ATCAGTTGAACGGCCTTTGTAAAAACCATGTTGATTAGGTACGATGTGGTGTCGCACAACAGCAGATAATTGGTCCGTAACAATTTTTTCTAGGAGTTTACTGAATTGGCATAATTTAGATATGGGACGATACTTCTCTATATTACGACTAACCGGTCCTTTAGGTACAGGAGTTATCCAGGCTTTTTTCCAAATAACAGGAACGCAACCTTCTTTAATAGATTTATTAAAAATTATTGTTATTGGAGCTGCCAAAGTAGAAAAGCAATTTTTAATAAATAATGGATGCACTCCGTCTGGTCCTGCACCCTTATTAGTATTAACATTTTTTAGATATTTTCTAACCATGTTTTCAGTAATTTCAAGTGTGTTAATGTCTATTATGGGATTAGTTGGTGCAGCCAAATTATCAGCATCAGCAGGACTCCTGTCATATGCCTCAAAAACAGAATGGAAATGGCTATTAAATAAATTACAAATTTCTTCGCCGCTTGAAGCAACACTATCTTTATACGACATAGTTTGCGGAAGCCCATTAGTCGAAAATATTGATTTAATATATGTCCAAAAAAATTTAGAATTATTCTTAATATTATTTTCAGAAAGAAATATGAAATCACGATAGCATTTTTGCTCCATTTTTTCGGCTCGTTTTCGCAAAAGTTTAAAACTATCATAATCTAATGGGTTTCCGTAGAGTTTCCATAACTTGTGAAATTTACGTTTTTCATTGAGGAGTTTTTTTAAAGGTTTATTATACCAAGGTGGTAACTTTAAAGAGGAGCGGAGTTTACGTCAGGGTACGTACTTATGAATTAACTGATTTATTAGACTGTAGAATTTTTCTACTGCAGCTTCACAATTGAGATTACAAAAATAATTACACCAGTCTATGCTATTTAATTCAGTGTTAATATTTTCGTAATTTGCCAAGTGAAAATTGTAAATTTCTTTTGCTAGGGGCGACAATTGTGGCACATAGTTAAGTTCTAAAGCGACAGAAAGTGCTTTATGGTACAAAGCGTCCTCGGCTACCAATGGTTCTTCGCATATAGAAACTTCACAACACCTATTACACAATACTAAATCGAGTACATTACCACAAGAATTAAATACATGATTGTACTGTTTCAAGTCAGAAAAACATAAAAAATCCGTTAAACTTTGCGATGCAAAATTGCTACCCGGCGACAACTCCATTGCGCATGATGATGAAGCTGACAACCATTGCACTTGGGATAAATTAAAATCACCTACTATCAGAAATATATCATTCATGTGATCTATAGTTAACTGGCATACTATATCAAAAAACGACATTAATGATTCCCTATAGCAAGACCCATGTGGTATATATACACAAGCAATGTTTAAATTACGGGAATTGGTTCCACCAATTATATCACTATAAAGACAGTATCTTTGTTAATGTTTATGCCAATTTTCAAAGCAATCCATTGAACTATGTGACCACCATACACATTTCAAACTTTAAAGTGCTCTCCTGTAAACTTGCCATTTTTAACTTACGACAACTTACGTAGGGGCCGTCGAAGTATAGATTCCTAATACCGAAAAAACATGCATGGGAACTGGCCTACTACCGCGAAAATCGAAATTCGAGGATTTTTCTCTGTCACTCAAGCGAAGACGTCATTAGAGTGAGAGAGACAAATCCTCGAAATTTACGAAATTCGTTTTTCGCGGTAGGGCCGCTCAGTAGGGCCGTACAGTCAACAAACTGGAACCCTAGACCACGCAGGAACTATGTCGAAGTAACGTTATAAATCAAATGGTAAGAAATCCCTCACTACTTGTTATTTCGACATGGTTCTAAAGTGGCCTAGGAATCAAAAGTAGGTACATATTTATTTACATGTTAATTTGTGTAGGATTATTCCCATGTATTTATTTCCTTGTTTGGTTCAGAGATAGCAATAAGCTAAGAGTCTAAAACTACCATTAAATTAAGTAATAGTCAGTATGAACTGACGTCAGATTCTTAAGTGAATATCGAGTTGACTATCTTAATCTTTTTAAGTGCTACAGAAATAAACGTCTTGAATAATTGAGGTGTATTAACACCTACTCAGAAATTAAGTGATTTTACTTACGAATTAATATTACTAATATCAACTTGTCAAAGGCAATGCCTTTGTATTTTTTTCTTTTGTTTCTTCGGTGGTTTCAGGCGTGAAAAGTCAGTTCTTTTTTTAATATCACTTAAATGGTTTTTTTTTAATTCAATGGATCTTTTGTCGTATTTTGCGAACGGATAAAATGGCAGTGAACTTACGAACTTGAGAAAAATAAGTGATATTGGATTATTAGTCTGTAGCCGGCTAGTCTATCTTAAGTTCAAAGCCCGATTGAAAATTTATATTATTGAACACATTACGTTTTATGTGTAGGGTAGGCTATCATAATATTGTAATGCTCTTAGTTTTGCTTTTTTCACCTTGAGAACTTTTAGGGAATTAATTATGTTAAAAATAACGCGATTGTCTAAAATATTTTCACATTACAAAAAAAGGAAAAGTCCTGGCTGCGACCTACAATTTAAAATATTCAACTGTGCCGAATACGCATGTTTCAATTGTAAATATACACCTGCTGATATTTCAAATCATGACGTGTTGTGTCATCACTAGAGGTCGGATATTTGTGCGACATCTCATACTAAATGTCATGAAAATGAAGTAAGTCACTAAGAATGTCGCAAATCGGATGGATTTTTGGTCATCAGTGACACAATTTTGACCTATCCCATTAATTTTAAAGTAAGTAATTGTATACTATTTTTGACCATGTTCATGTTGTTTTACAATCACAATTGTGTGACTGTTATGACTTGTAAGATTAGCATGTTTCGTCAAAGAATACCATATTTTATGAAGTTTGCGTGTTTGAAGCGAACGAAATAAAAAGGCCCCTTTTGTATTATGTTTGAGATTTACCTTTACAATTAAAAATAAGTCATTAACAGAGTTCTTAGAAAGTACAGATATTTAACATGACCATTTCAGCATTTAGAGTCTTTAATGTTACATAACATTGCCTGAATTTGGCTTGGATTCAGAGATACCTAATCAATATTTTTGCATTCTGTTCATGTTCATAATATGCAAAAAGAAATGTAAAATAGTACATTAAGACACAAATGCGAAAAACAACAACTTTTTTCGTTTTTTCACGTGTCTCGTACGACGTTTTTTAGTGTGATGTCCCTCCAAAGTTTTGGACCTGACGTAAAATGACACAATTCTCGCACTAGAGCCTAAAAAACGCACCATCTGTACCAAAAAAATAGATATTTGACTTTTTTATTAAAGTAAGGTAAATATTATTATTACTAGCCTCATGTTTAAATCACATTCCTGCTTCTGAAACTCATTCCCTCACCTTAAATAGCTTTGTAGACTACAGACGACGCGCTTGTTAACACCGTTGATAAACTTTACGCTGTTATAAACAAAACAAGTTCAATGATTTATGTTGCTCTACGTCCGAAAGCGGGCGAAAATTACCAAGTTTTCGTGAGAAAATTACCAAGAATTTTCTAAAATTTTCTAAAGTGTCTCGCCTCGCCGTCGCTGTATTCTTCTATTGTCTGAACCGGAGCTTCTGAGGGTTTAACTTTTGTATTGCTTTAAATTTAAATTTCGCGAGTTCGTCTGGAGTTATGGCGTTACTGTGCTCAACAAGTTATACTTTAGCACTGATATTTTAATTGTAATTAACGTTGTTATCATACCTTTACAAGAGATCCAATGTATTTTGTGAATTATATTGTAACTGTGATTTAGATAATTTCCGCAATTCAGATGATTTGTTTCGTTTCGTAGCGATGTAATTTATTAGCAATGCTTGGCAGGGGTGAGCTGTTTTCATACTAAATGTCACGTGATTCATGTCATTTAGTATGAAAATAGCTCATCCCCGCCGAGCATTGTTTATTAATTAGTATTGAGGATTTTAATAAAGTTATTACATTTAAAGTTATAAAGATACTTTTAAGATTACATAATTATGGAACATCTTAATCCTGAAATACCTCAGTATTGTTATTGAACTTTGTACTTAAAATTTGATTCTTTTTGAAATTACCTCAAACTATAACTAAACATAGGATTTAATAGTATAAATAAATCGATATTCCAAGGTAATTTATTAAATTAGACACATAGAAAATTTTGATAGCAATTGACAGATGTGATAAGGAAACTATCATTAATCTTGAATTATTTTGTACGGAAAAAATAGTATTTAACCTTTAGTATTTAATTAATACAACTGTTTGATGTAAAATTTAACTGATATCGAAAGTACGTTACCCAACGAGTAAAATTACATTTTTTTAAAAAACTTTTTCTAAACAGATGAAGTAATATTAAAAATTCTAACATAAAACGCTCCCATACATTTAATATGAAAACTTACAGCCTTAAAGATTGTCGAGTCGTAAGAGATAAAACTGTTAGAGATTCGTTATTTGTACGAATACATTGTAATAAAATAATAATACTACCGTTTATGAAATAATTAATCTAACATTTATTCTTAAACGAAAGAATATTCGTGTTATTAGTCTTTGAATGAACGGTTACGTACTAAGAAATGTATGGAAGGGTTTGAAGTTAATATTTGGGATATTTCTGATTTGAGTTCAAAAAAGTTATTAGTGTAATTTTACTTGTTGGGTAACGTACTTTCGATATCAGTTAAACATTTTCTGATATCTCTCATATTTACGGAATTATGGCCTGTAAACACTTATCGATTGCACCCTGTATATGCCAGATGACAGTTTAATCACATTAGAAAACCCACGCAACGTATGTGCTACCCTCATAATATTCAATAAAAAATACGAGTAACTATCTCAATATTGTCATTCGCTAATGATATTTTATCGCAGTCATAATATACATCGTAAACTAAACGGTTAAGCTAGCCGCAAGCACAATTTAGTATAATCCTTAACCCTATAAGACTATTCCTTGTCGGGATCAAGTAAACAGTTGAAAACAACGCTGGCTTACAATTAATCTAAACCAGACTGAACTCCTGACTTCTGCTGGGAACTGCTCTGTACACGCCGCACCGTAACCACAGATTAAATATGATGAGTAGATCCGCCATTCGCCAAAACTTGTTCAGTGCCAGGCGGCCACTACTTGGGCGTACGTAAAGCAGTCGCTCCAATATTATGTCAGTGCAAGCGCGATATAATGGATTATGTAGGTATTGAGTAAAACCAAACGTATCCTTTACTTTCCAACTCATGATACGGCGACAGGGTATAATATATCCTGATGAGTAGTATTCAATTGCAGCTGCTATAGCAGCATACAGTTATTTCACCTGTTTATTTTTTTTCATTGGTTTTTATTTATTTATAGTTTTATATTTGTATTTTGTTTTCTGCAGCTTTTAATAATAATAGAATGGATATGAATGTTCTGGGTGTATTTAATTAACTTTAAAATTACCGTTTTGCATGAAGAATTTTGAAAATGTGCATATGCTCCAACTGGGAAACTTTGTTTTTATTATTTGTGAATGACCTTCCGACTGCAATCACTGGGGGTGTTTCTGTGCTATTTGCGGATGATAAAACGGTCATTGTCATCGCGAAGACCCGTGCTGAATTGTGAGTATACATGAGGCTTGTAAGTGCTACAGTACCCTCTTATGTTGCATATGGTCCAATGCCGTTATGTAGTACGACTAATATTCTCGGATTTATACTAGATTCGAATCTTCACTGGAAGTGCCATGTTGACCAGCTTTGTGATAGGTAGAGTAGCTCTGTCTTTGCTCTAAGAAAACTACAACCACTGATATCGGAAAAGACACTTAAAGCTGTTGGGCTAATATTTCTCACATTTCCACTCCTTAATGTCATCAATTACAAGCAATATTTTAGTAAATGGTGTATAAACTGACAGGTACTTATTATTTTGCACTTTAGCCAAAATATTTAAGTTTAATAAAAATAACATATCTGCACAGACAGTCGGCAGTAGTAAGCATTCAAAAATTCAACCGGACGCTTTTAGGCATGAAGATTTCTTCTGGACTGTATCTGAAACGTTGGTGTATCTGTACAATATCTACTATTATTTAATCTGCACCGCAGCTGAAGTAATAGCGAAGTTATGGCCGGCGCATCCTTGTATACCGTCTAACGCGCAGCGGTCACGTGACCGCAGCACCGCGCCAGCCAGAATCATACACCATAAGATAAGTACCATAACCCGTTGGGAATCATTGCTGGTGGAAAACTGGCGAATGTGTGTATATAATTATGTAGGTATTTCAAAATAGTGATGTATCTTTTAAAGAAGTATTTTTGCTATAAATGTTAAGGTATTTTAGTCAGTCGAAGAAAAAAAAAACTGTAATACTTACCTCGAGTATACGAGCAGTCCTTCATAATAATAGTATGTATAGAATATGTTTTTATAGATGAAACAGAAACAGAAAATACTACTCTTATTAAGCAAAGTTACTTTATTAATAGTTAATAATTAACCCCTTACCGCATAGAAGCCATATATCATCATCATCATCATCAGCCTATGATAGTCCACTGCTGGACGTAGGCCTCTCCTATTAACTATGCGTATAGACGCATTAGGAGGTAAATGCCCATAATCGCCACGCTGGGCAAGCGGATTGGCGATCGCAGTAATGTGTCCACTATGATGACCCTGCTGCCCATCATCAATCTTTAATCAAATATGGTCAGTGAGTCAGTGACACTTCAATCCCTTAGTCGACTCTTACGACACCCGCAGGAGGAGTTGGGGTGGTGACAAATGTATTCTTTCTGCCGTCACCACACGGCCAAATATGACCGCTATAAAATTGAACTCTATTGAATTCAATTCAATTCTTAGAATTCAAATTTCAATGATTTATTTTTTATTCATGCGGTAAGGGATTAAACATTTGTAGAGATGTCATGACTATTTATAACTATTGTATCATTGCCTTACTGAGCTGCTTTATGAACAATGTTTTACGAATGAAACAGAAATACAGACTGAAAATACTGTGAACTTTCAAGCACATAGTGTAAATTATTAATAAAACCGAAAGGGATAAACGATACTTAGCGGCTTGTTAAGTTAGGAGACGTTTATGAATAAGGGGGTAAGATAATAATAATGTGTTCTAAATCAGCTCAAAAGCTGCTCTGAGTTTACACTTTGTAAGTTATTGCCACATGATTTGAGATGCAACCATTTGGTAAGAGTAAGTAAAATATAATTATTTAGTTAGTTAAATTTATATATTATTATTTAGTTCCAAATTTGTAGGTATCCACCGACTGTATGGTGTAGGTACTGTGCGCGTGTAATTTAAGTAGTTACCTAATTGTTTTTTTTTATGTTATAGTTTGCTTTTATATGTGAGAACTTGTAATAGGCTCTGTATTGCTAACTTGTACGAGTATGTAGATATGTGTTAAGCTGTTGGTTTTCCATGTATGTAAAATAAAATAAAATAAAATAAAATGATATATCTGCTTTCTTGCATATATTTTTTTTTTCAAAACTTGCAGGTGTATCACTGGATCTGACAAAGTGGCACTGTATCTACTAGTCAAGTCGCTTGATTATTATGTGTCGTTAATATAATATAGGTACCTATTTGTCAACTTGTCATTAGTAGTATAGGTTTATTTAGTAAAGTAATTGTAACATTATGAATACGTAATTTAGTACATACCTATTTTAATACAATCGTAAATCGACCCATGTCGGTATGTATTTGAACAGGTATGAATGTAGGAATAATTTCGTATTGATTAGTTTTAACTTTGCCACTATTTGAATAAACTGAAATAACATTTTAGTGTCCCGTACCCGTATGAAATATGGCTCATCTGATCGAAGTCAGGAACTTTTTAAATTTTTGTTCAATGATTATCCACTGACATCAGGGTTGGGCATAAAGTAATCCAACTATTTCTTTAAATTACATTTGTATCTGTATCGATTACATTTGCATTCAGAATGAGTAATGTCATCACTCTGACTGACATGTGTCATGTAGCTGTAGTTACATGTCATCACCAAGGATCGGTATTTTCATAGAGAAAATCTAATTGTCATGGGCTTCACTGAAAATCAGCGTCACGTAGTGAATTTCACTGTGGGGCATCATGCTGAGTGAAGACCTTTTAGCGCAATTCACTGTACACATGTAAATTGTTAATTTAACCAAGCAAATATTGTTTTGTGCTAATAAACATTTCTTATTCTTATTCTTATTCTTGTCTATTGTCAAAGGAATTGACTAAACTATTTTATCGACTTATTGATGTTACGGAATAGCCCAATACAATAACTTACATTTCGATATTAAAATAAATCATGTCAGGCGTCAACACTTTTATATTGACATCGCATGTGCTCACAAACTCCATCACTTATGAAAACTTAAGTGACATAAATAGCATCATGTGACGCTGTCAGGATTTATTTTAATATCGAAATTCAAATGTTACAGAATAATATTTTAGCTGGCAATATATTAATACTGTACCGTGTATAGGTAGTACACTATGTTGTTTTTTTACATACAAGTCGGTTTCCTGTAAGTGCTTACTTATGTTTTAGTGAGAACATTTAAGAAAGTTTGTGTATTCTTGTATATTCATGCCTCAAAATGTGACATACTGCTGTGTCACTTACTTCTGTTATTTCTCCAATAAAGAAAACAAATATTTTTTTCCTTAACATCGATAAGTCGATAAAATAGTTAGGTCAATCATTCTGACAGTGAGATTTTCGCTATGAAAATTCCGATCCTTGGTCATCACTCTTATTTTACATAGCAATAGAGTCGTATCGCAAAAATCAAACACATGAGGAGTTTATTAGCCGTATTCTGGTTGGCCTTCGACATGGTCTAAGAAAGGACCTTTCCAAGACCTGGTCTTTACATAAAACAGCATGTAACTACAACTGATACTATTTCTACACTCTTAGCACGAACTTCCAACCCCACTCACGTGCACATTCTCACGTAAACTCCCGATACCTATACTAGAACTATCTCGCAAAAGGTCAAGCAAATTAACTCATGTAGTTACCTACCCGCTCCAACCGTGTGTGTCGCATTGATTACTTCCAGTAAACTCCGCATTATAAATTGCGGTCAAATACAAGCAAGGTACTTGCGAAGTAAGCCACAATCCGCACTCGGGTCAATTTGTAAACTGCACTCAGTCAGGTCAATTTGTAAACTAATATGTAGATATATGTCGTAATATATTTTGGTAAGCTCGTTCGTATAATTCGAGATATTCCGTAAACTCTGCAATAGGAGAAGTACTTACTTAAAAATTAAACCGAAAGCAATCTATATTATTAATATGATCGTAACGTTTTTTGGTTAATCTATGACAAAATTGCAAATGACAATGAGCTATAATAATAAGCACGTGAGCACCATAAGTCACTTTAGCCGTACCATGACTTGGAAAGTAAAGGTTACGTTAGGTTTTATTCGACAACTATTTCCTTGAAGTTAGTTTTGACAAATCGTATTTTACCGAAATAGTTGGTTCTGCCTTTAAACTGGCGATATATTATATTGCAGCGAGCGCGATAGGCTTTTTTACGTATAGAGTACTCGTAAAACCTCACGTTACCAATACTTGCAAAGTCGTGGTACAGCTAATGTATCTTTCTTATGCGTATGCTCTATCTAGCAAGCGATATCAAGTGCAGCTGCCCCCAATGCTCCCGACACGAATTTCCGTTAGCACTAATCGGTTTTAATCCTATTGTTGCATAGTTTTATTGCGGCCCGATGCTTCTACAGCCATTGTTAAACGACGAGCTCTACATTAGATACAATGGCTATTGGGAATGTATTGTGAAATCTGGATACAAAGGCAAATATCTTTGGATGGAGTTCAAGCAATGACGAAATAGTTGTCGTGTGTTCCGGTATTGTTATGGTAATGGTTGGCAATAGTTGTTCTTGGTTAAAGCTGTGTGTGGATTTCTGTATCCTGCTATAGCGTAGGTATGAGAAACAATCGAATATATTTTATTTAAATAAACAATATTAGCATAACTGTATATTGGCGTCTCCTCTGTTATTATAATAAGAGTAGGGTTTAGGGTCCAATGAATGAGACAATTACCAACTTCGTATTTGAGCACTGGTTTATTCTTTACCAATTCGCGATATTAAAACATCAATCTTAAAATAACACAGCGTATAAGACTACGTCTGCAACTGACCATTTCGATGACAAGAATGCCCCCACCGACCATCAGTAAGGTTACTTATAGGACTTAGAGGGTCCGGGTGCAGGTGGCGTGACGTCATAGTGGCTTGATCGCCTGATCGGTCAGGTCAGGTGCAGCTGTTGTTTTTGTACATTGATTACTATTGGATATTTTTCACAATTTAGATTCTACATGATGACGCCGCCGTCATGTAAATGTAGAAAATCGCCTACTACCTGTTTGTCGTAACAACAATTACTTTTCTAAATAACTTAATAAACTATAATATTATACTAAATATCACTTATTGTTTATAAAATTAACACCAAAACCAAGTTTTTATGGAAAATTAGTTCTTTATTGTAGTTACAAACATGTTTAAATACAAGTTTTTAATTTAACGCTAAATGGGTGTCCCTAAAACTAAATAAAACTCGCATACAAAGGTCGGTTGAAAAGTTTTGAAACAAACAAAGAAAGATGAACGCCGACAGTTTCAATATTTAGATTTTTTTTATAACAAATAATACGTTTTACTGGCAAACATTACTTATGAAAGACAATTTAACAAAGTGTATGTGGGAGTTCCAGCAATGTAGGTACTGAGGAGAAGTTTCATAAGTTGCGAAACTTCTATATAGAATATTCCCGGCAATTTAAATTAAAAAAGCAATTTAATCATGCCAAAACCGTTGTATATATTTACATGCCTTTTATGGTATATTTTTTGCCTTGTTTATTCGATTGTGAAATCCATATTCTTCATAATATTTTTTATATTATCAATTTATCAT